>PVJX010033415.1:0-19853 GCA_004027295.1 Dolichotis patagonum | reverse complement strand
AAACCTGTGAACTGGACATGCTAGGAATGCAGATGCTTTCTGGTGTAAAGTGGTTGTCAGGCTGATGGGCATGTTTTTACCAGTGAAGGATCTCCTCGTGAGTGCCTTTTAGATGTGTTAGATGCCAGCCCTTACCAGGTGCTCAGTTGAAGTTCTGTTTACACGCCTGGGTGGGCATCTGATCCATTGGAGTGAGTGTTGAAGGAAACTGAAAATATATTCTTTTTTTAAAATTTGCTGCCCAGTGGGAGAGGGGAGGGTGGGTGTGAGAGTAAAAAGGACCAAGATGTGCTATGCATATGTACAAGTCCCCCAAATGACTCATTATTATGGATCACAAACATATACTACTAATAAAAGCTTGTCCCAAGTACTTTTATGGATGAGTTCTATCGATTTAAAACAAACACACTCCCAGCTACTAACTGTTACCTAAGCTACTCCTGGGCATGGGAGACACTCATCCTGCCAGGGTGGTGTAACCTATGCCAAAGCCTGACTGTATCACGTACACATGTGTGCACACAGCACACACTAACATCATAAACCACCAGCCAGTTCCACTAGGTACACCTGTGGAAATTCTAGGTAAGACACTGGCGGTCAAAAGCCAACAATGTTGTAAGAGAAAATATTACAATCAAGTCCAAGAATACAAGATTGGATCAACAGTAGGAAACCCCGGCGATGTACTTAGTTGTACCATTCAGTGAACAGTGAAAGGACCACGTGCTTATCTTGACACAGGAAGAGGTGTCTGACAAGATAACACCCCATTCCTTGTTCAACTACATGGGGGAGCATCGCCTGAAAAAGGGACTTTAGGGAACACAAGCAGGTGCCATGTGTAGAGGTGAAGACACTGCTCCTCTCCTGCTGGTTGTCAGCCTCACAACTCAGTTTTCTTGGGTCATTTAATCAGAGTTTGTGACTTACCTCTCTAATTCTCTTGATCTGAATGTAATTTAACCGTCCCCAGTCGAGTTCATCCTTTAAATACATCAAAGCATAATATTCAATGTCAAGGTAATATGTTAGAGTTCCACGCTTGCCTACTAAATCCAGATGAATGTAAACTAATGCCGCTCAGTAGTGCTCTCGAGGGACCATGGCACATGCTCTTCTAACTCACACCGAAACTACAAAACACAGGTCCCAGCTTCAAACACTGTATAAAGACAGCTCTTCTTATGAATTCACTTGTCCCAAAAAGTAAAGCAGACACAACTTGAGGCCGGTAAAAACACGAGACAGATGGTATACCAACAAGGAAGACACGATGGCTGAGTGTGTTAAGGGCCACTGCTTTTTTTTAACCTGGTATTTGGAATTGACTTCAGGTCCTTGCACAGCTACTAAAGAAATGCTCTGCTGGTGCTATAGCTCTGAGCTCCATCTTGGCTTTTTTTTAGGCAGTGTCTTGCTAGACCTCCCAAGCCAGCCCTTAAGTTGCCTCCTGGCTCATTTTCCCGAGTAGCCGGGATCACAGGTGTGCACTGCAAGCCCAGGCTAAAGAGCATCTTCACAGGGCAGCGCACACGCTGCTTGGTACAGACCATCACACCCAGCAGACCTAGCCAGCCAGATCTAGCCACAGTCTTTGGATTTAATATGTTTAGGAAGAGAACAAATATGACCCCCCAAAAAGAAATAAAATGGAAACTACTGAGCTAAATACTGTGTAAGTTAAAAGCAGCAAAGGCTACAGGGTGCTTAATCTGAACCAGCACACACCCATCCACTACAGGCAGGGCGGTGAGCCAGGGGGAGCCATGGGTGAGTGGCACTGCTGCCCTGCAGGCTGGCAGTGAGCAGTCACAAGTGCTGCAAACAGATCGAGGCCTGCCCCTTGGACAGCAGCTCAGGCCTTACAGCCACTGAGTCCAGCACAGTGATGAAGTCCAGCACGGTGATGAAGTGGAGAGAAAATCCCAGGCTACTGATCTCTTGCAGCTGTTTGCAAGGAAATAGCAAGAGAGTGCAACCAACCTTGGGATGCCGCAGCTCTCCTCGCTGTCGACAGGCCTGCCACATCTACAAGGAAATGATCAGTTTCAAAATGACTTACTGATTAAAATTTAAAGCTCCAGTTTTAACACACTGAGCACAGAGAATTTACTGATTTAATGTTTTCAACTAATTCCATGAAATTGGCCTCCACCCCCACCCAGCTCTTCTTCCTGCAGTTAGTTAACACCCGAGGTCAGTGATCCTAAACTCTCTCCACCCCTACCCTATGGGATGGGAACCTGCTGGCCACCTAGGGCAGCCACCTCACTGCAGCGCAGAGACTCACTTTAAATGCCTCCACAAGCGCGAGACAGTCACTGTTACTGCTGCCAGAGAAGTTCACCTTGTTCCTGCACACAGAGAACAGAAGCATCACTTGACAGCACAGAGACACAAGACAACCCCTTACAATCTGAATGGTAAATACCTGTATCCATCGAGATGCTGCCGAAAAGGCATCGCAAAAAAGTTCTTCAATGAAAGAGCTGCGGCTGTTGGAAAATACAGAGAAGAGGAGGTTGGGGGGGGGGGCTCCAGGAACTCCTCAGGCTCACCTGTGCGCACACTTACCAATGATGAGACATTCATCCAAGCATCCAAACACATGTCCGAGCACTATGAGTTTGCCCAGGTGCTGACTGACAGGGAGCTGGGCCAACACTCTTCCCAAGAAGGTCAGCTCGCCATCATGGGGGTTCTCATCTTCTCTCTGCCCACTAACTGCAAGTGCTCCCACCTTGGTAAAATAAATTAGTGCCATTAGCAAGTACCCATCCATTCACACCCTGTTCATCCTTAAGGCAGAAAGTGCAAAACAGGAAGTAAAAGCCAAATTTTGGTGACTAATAGTCTAAAAGACACCAAAGTCAACTTATGCAAGGTTAATACACCACACACACACAAAAAAAATTTTTTTTTTGAGACAAAGTCTCACCATGTAGAGCAGGCTGGCCTTGAGCTCACAGTGACCCTCCTGACTCAGTCTCCCAAATGCTAGGATTACAGGTATGTGCCACCACTCCTAGCCCACAAAAATATTTTTAATTTGCTCTCCTAACTTTTACTGTTTTGTAAAAAGTATGATCTTGGGAGGTAACAAGAGGTTTGCAAATGTCCTCTTAGCTCACAGCTTAACAAATACAGCACACACAGCAATAAATGAATGACCTGAGAACCATGGTCACTCACCATAAAAGCTTAAACTAGGCAATAAAAAACTTTTCCTAACTCATCAAAGTGTATTTCACAGAAACCCAAGCAGGTTTCTGAGGCTCAGATGCCAGCAGCGTCCCGGGCTCCCAGGGTGGAAGCGCACACCCTCAGCCCGGCAGTGTGTGCACAAGGACACTGCTGGTCCCGAGACTGGGACTGCATGTCGGCAGAGCACAGCACAAGTCAGGAGTGGGTCATGGGGTCCACAGCAGGACGAGCAGGGTCCCCACATAGGGTGGCGAGCCAGGACAGAGGGGAGGTGTGGAGCCAGCTCGGGACAGCGGAAGATCAGTGCATACATCAGGCCAGAGGCACACAGCAAGGGAAGAGAGAGGGGCTCTCAGCAAGACCTGACCAGAGCTGTCTAAACCACAGACACGGGACTGGAAGTCATTCCTCCGGCAGGAGAGGCTTTTTTAAGCACATGCTGACAATTTACAACAGCCACAACACCTCAAAGATTATAAAATTTAGGTTCCCCCTACTAAACATCTTTGTATAAATTCCAGACAGCCCTACCTCCTTCAGCAGAAGAATGGTGCGCTCAATGTCACTCAGACTAGGTGGCGAGATCGCAGTGGCCAGCAGAGCTCTGGGCTCACCCATGTCAAGCAACTTCACTTTCAGAACTGTGCTTCCTAGTGGACAGCGCTGCGGGAACAAAACCAGCTTAGAGATAAGACAGCAAAGCTAAACCAGTCTCATGACTGGTGCTCTAGAAACAAAAGGAAGAGGAGAATTGAGAAAAACAGAGCAAGAAAGGTGAGACAGAAGGAGAAAAGAGAAGAGAAAGGCAAAGACAGGAAGAGAAAGAAGGAAGAAAAAGACAAGGGAAAGGGGCCAGAAAGAGAGAGTGGAGAAAGAAAGAGGGACAGAAGAAAGAAAAAAGCTGATCCACAACTATTCATTACAAAAGGTAACAGAAAACAGCACTTTTAAGAAGTCAGCAGCTACCAGGAAACTTTCTTCTCACTGCGAATGTCAGACAGTGTAAGCCTGCACTGTGATCAGATACACTCAGTCAGTGACCTTTTACGTGCCATTAAAGTTACATTGAACTGTTCAGTAAATGGCTTATCTATAAAAATTAACTTTGACAGCGAATGAAGACATTACCAACATCTCTGGAACAACATGGTCAGGGATGCACTTCTCCCAGAAATCCCGAGGCACCAGTCTGTAACAATGCCCTCTGGACACTCGTCCCGCACGGCCTGCAAAGGAGAGACACTCAGCACCACTCAGCGTGAATCACTCGAGCTCAAAGGGACAGGCAAGCCCAGCTGTCAGACAGCAACTAGGAAAGCAGCATTATCTTCTACCAGACTCATCACTCACGACTTCAGAACAAGCCAGCATGCAGAGTAATAATTTATTCTGAATTTATTCAAGTAAGAATATCCTCAAAAGAGTAAGTTAAGGGCTGGGGATTTGGCTCAGCGGCATAAGCGCCTGTCCAGCAAGCACAAGGTCATGAGTTTGATCCCCAGTACCAAAAAAAAAAAAAAGAATAAGTTAAAATAAGATTAAGTTCTAACTTCTATTCGGTGATCAATATTATAAAATCCAATGTATATATTTGTTTGTTTGAGACAAGGTCTTGCTATGTGGTTTAGGCTGGCCTTGAACTCATTATATAGCCCATGCTGACCTCCGACTCACAGCAATCTTTCTGCCTCAGCCTCCCCAGTGCTGGAATTGAAGGTGTGTGTCACCGCACCCAGCTCCAATGCATGTTTCTTTAAAAAAAAAAAAAAAAAAAAAGAACTTCAGCCAATATGGCAGTACACACCTATAATTCCAACACTCAGATGGCTGGAGGAGAAGGATGACAAACTCAAGACCAGTCTGGACAACTTAGCAAGATCCTGTCTCAAAAAATAAAAATGGGCTGGGGGTGTAGCTCAGTGTAAAGGTCCCAGATTCAATCCCCAATACCACAAGAAAAAAGGAACATGAAAAGAAGAGGCAGAAGGAGAAAGGGAAAAGGAAAGAGAGAAAGTGGGGGGGAATGACCTTGGCCTCATATGCATTAGAAACCACATTTAGTTTAAGTAGCACATTTCCTGTGAATATACAGGTTCATGTTAGTACCAAGTAGAAGGTGTGCAGCTGGCAAAAGTGGCAGCTCATCCAGGGGGATGTGTACTGGTCAGAGATGTAAGCAGCTGCTTCTGCTGTCTGCCCAGACACCTCTGCACGAGTGTCCCCTCCTCACAGCTGCTCCACACTACATGACTGCAGGTGTACATGCAAAATCTCAGAGCCAAGCTCAGCCCACAGAGCCCATGCCACAAACCAAATGAAACCTTCCAAAGAATTGGGGGTAGTAGCTCAATAAACATACAACTTTCAAAAACAGGGTGGCCCCGGGTGCTGTCCTTCCCCACTGCAAAGTGGGGAAAGACTGAGGGGACTGGTTTAAGTAGAAGATCCCAAGTAACCCATAAAAAGAAAAACCCTCCTATAGCTAATGAAGAAATTGTACGAAGTTGCAGGATAAAAGATCAATAGCCAGGAGGCAATATCCCTCTGGAGGAATCATCTCAGGTACCAGACAACTAGAAATTACTATCATAGTCCAAATTTCACCCAAGATATTCAAACCAGCTGTATTCACCACAAAATACCCAACATCCATGACTTAAAGAAGAGCTTTTATTTGGCTCCTTGTTTGACATAAAGGCAGAAAAGTTGACTTTGACTCATGGTTCAGGGGAATCTGTATGTCTGGATGGTTCCTAGATGAAAGCATCATGGCAGAAGAAAGCTACCCACCTCAGAACAGCCAGGAAGCACAGATAGAACAGAAGAACCCAGAACAAAGATAAGCACTTCCAAAAGCCTCCTCCTGGTGACCCACCTCTTCCAACCAGACTCTACCTCCCCAGAGCACATGTGGCCATAAACTCCCCATGGAATAGTCCCCCACAGTACCCTCCAACCCGACTACCTTTCAAAAGCTTTACCTCTGAGCACATGAGACTTCAGGGGTACATTTTAGATCCAAACCACACATTCTACTCCAAAACGCCCACATCCTTCTCATTATGCAAGATGCTGAAGCCATTCTGAGTTGTCAAAATCTTAACAATTCCAGCATTGCTGAAAAGTCCAGCTCCAAAGTCTATTCTGCTCAAGGCAAATCTTAGCTGGGACCATCTCCAATGTCCTGGGTTCTCCACTAGACCTTTGGTTTCATTCTTACAGTTTCATACACTGCCTGGCCTCCCAGGTCTTCCTTTGAAATCTGAGGGGAAGCCTCCATGACCCTGTAACTCTTATATTCTGCAGACTCAAAAAATAAGTACCAAATGGACGACATCAAGGTGTGCCACCAGCTTGAGCAGGAGTAGCCTGGCCCCCGTGGGCTGCCACATGACCTCTGAGCACCTAGAAGGTGGAACATGGATTCACTTCCCCAGGAGGCTCTGAATGAACAGGGCACCCTAGGGCTCTCTTCTCTCTTCTCTAAGCAGTCTTTCAAAGCAGTTCATACCCTTTTATATGCTTGAACCTTTGATGGTTGGGGTCTGGCCAATTCCTAAGATACCTTCGAGCAGTCTTTGCTATTGTTCTAATGCAAAGTATCTGGCTTTTTTTTAAGCAACCATGATTTCAATGGCCCCAACTATTGTCAGTCCTTTGTGTTGAAAGTACAAATATTTTATATCTTTTAACTTTACTATTTGATCCTAATTCTCACTGAAAATTTGACTAAAAGAACCAGCAATACCTATGCCATAGCCTCAACATTTGGGATGCCTTAAAATTTCCTCTGCCAAATCAACTAGTCTGCCATTCTAAAATTCAGCCTCACACAAAATTTTAGGACATGGATAAAACATAGATGTATAAATTCTTTGCCAAAATGATACACACATGACCTCCAGTTCAGTTTCCCATAGAGTCCTTGTACCCATCTGACACTGCAATAGTCTGACCTTTACCATCCACATTTCTATCAGCATTTGGTCTTCCAAGATCTGGCCATAATCTCCCAACAATCTGCTTATGCCTCTTACAGTACTTTAAGGCACTTGAGGTGTCATCTCCAAACCTTTCTAATCTCTTCCCACAAGACAGTTTCAAAGGCTTCTGAACCACACAATCAGCAACAACCCAACTCTCAGTACTAATTTTCTGTATTAGTCAGTTCCCCATCACTGGGACAAAACATCCAACACTGCTAATTTAAAGGAAAAAAGATTTATGTTGGATTCCACTTCTGAGGATTCTGTCCATGGTTGGTTGGCTCCAAGGCAGAAATAATATGGCAGAGGAAAGCTGCTTACCTGACAGCTGCCAGGAAGCAGAGAGAGAGGAGGGAGGAGCACGGGCGGGGGGGGGGGACCATTCTCCAAAAGCATATCCCTGGTGTCACAGTCTCTTCCAATCAGTCCCTACCTGCTAACAGCACATTTAGCTAGGAACTCATCAATGGACCAACTCACTGATGAGTACAATGTTGCCATGACCCAATCACCTTTCAAAAACCCCACCTCGGAGAACTCAGGGGAGAAATTATAGATCTACACCATAACACTAGCCAATCCTGAGCTATCTGCCCTCCACACCTTGCCTCTTCCCCAGGAACTCTACTGAAGGCCATGGCCTTGACCTCCCCCCTCACTCACTTCCTGGCCCCTGACCACCCAGAATCTCTTCTATGTGACTTCACATGGTCACAGAACTTTCTGTCTCTGCCTCCATGTACAGAGAACTTCATTTTCCGAGTCCTTCCTATGTTTCCTGCTGTGCTCACACCTCACCAGCCATCTCACAGGACACAGATGTCCCAGAAGGGAGGTTCTGTGGTGCAGAGCCATTAGACATCCACAAACAAAGAAACAAATCTTCATCTAAAGCTATACCATATTATACAACTTACTGAAGTGGAAATTGATGCAAAACAGATCCTAGATCTAAGTCGAAGTACAATAAGAAACACAGGAGAGCTGGGCACAGTAGTGTATACCTATAATCCCAGCTACTTGAGGGAGAAAGGTTGTAAATTCAAAACCTGTCTGGAAAGCTCAGCTTCCATTTTGAAATTTTAAAGTATTTTTTCAATGGCTGGGGAGGTAGCTCAGCAGAAGCACTAGCCTCGCATGCACAAAGCCTTGGGTTCAACCCTCAGTACAAGGAGGAAAAAGGAAAAAAGAAAAAACAAAAGAAAAAAAGAGAAGGGGCACAAAAGAAGACTGCAGAATCCACAGCTACATAGAGAAGTACACGAGTACAAAGCAGGCTCTGCCCAACAGTGTAGGAGTTCTGTGCCCAGATCACACAGACCCATATACACACTAATGCATGTGTAACAAACAGAGGCCTCCCACCCAGTGGTGCTGTGCAGGTGTCTATATATACTTAAGACACTCCAGAGAGGAGCTGGAAAAAGAGGAAGGACTCAAGAGACTCTCTGTCTGCTTTTGCTACTTCCTATAAAGGAAAATTTGTATAATAAACTTTTTTTTCGGTACCAGGAACTGAATACATGACCTTGCACTTGCCAGGCAGGTACTGTGTACTGGGCTATATCCCCAGTCCTAATAAACTTTTTTTTTTTTTTTTTTTTGGTTCCGATGATTGAACTCACGACCTCATGTTTGCCAAGCAGGCATTTACGCTGCTGAGCTAAATCCCCAACATAATAAACATTTTCTAACTATAAAAATTTTAAACACACAAAAAGGCAGAAAAAGATAATCTCAAAATTGACCCCATAAAATTACTGTTAATGTTTTTGCATATTTATTTCTAGTTGTTTTTTCTGGAGCATCAAGGTCAGAGCAACAGGTAAGACGTGGTGAGATGGCCATTGCTTAAGGTTCTTTCAGCACCCAGCTTTGGCCTCTGCAGTGAGGAGACGCGCTCCATGGCCAGGCTGCAGCAGCACCTCTGCCAGCACCGGACAGGAGAGGTGACGCAGCAGAGTGGCCAACAATGAGGACTGAAGCAGATTTCCCAGATTTCCCAAACCTCAGTCCCGCCATTCTGTAGAACCCCGGGCAATTACTATTTCCATCTCAGAGGCAGAATTAATAAAGATACTGCACACTCACCTCTTGCTTGTTATGAGGACTAAGTGAAGAAATGAACCACTTAGAATAGTGTCTGCTGTACTATAAGCATTTACACATACCGCTTTTATTTTGGATACGGTACTCTTATTTCCCAACAGGTACACTTGGAATGGTCTTTTACCTGCCCTCCAGAAGGTCCTCTAAGAAACACAACCACTTCTCAGCACGTTCCCAGACGCGGTGATGCCGCCGGCAGCGTGCTATCCTCACAGGCACGCCATGAACACACCTCCACTGCAGCCTAAGCATCCCGCCCCCAATCGTCCCCACAACGTCATCTCTGCTGTGCAATACATGCTGATGACAAAGCAAGTGCCGAGTCCCTACAGAAACCATTTAGAAAAAAATACACCAGGATCACCAAACCTTGGAGGAAGTCACAGGAAGGATTGTCAATATTTAATGAAGTGATGCATTTGGCTTTCTATCTATGCATCAAAAAATTTAAATCAAGGGCTGAGGGTTTAGTTCAGTGGTGTAAGTGCCTGCTTGGCAAACACAAGGTCATGAGTTTGATCCCCGGCACACACAAAAAAAATTTAAATCTCACTATTGAAAAACAACAAGGGTGAGATGATAGCGCATCTGTTCCTTACACCCAAGGATGCCATATGATACACTGCAAGAGGAACCACAGAGTTACGGGACACTCTGATGACACGAGATGTTGATGTTTAAATTTAAAACTGGCTCTAATAAAGTACACAAGTAAAAGTGCAAGGC
This sequence comes from Dolichotis patagonum, assembly GCA_004027295.1. NCBI lineage: Eukaryota > Metazoa > Chordata > Mammalia > Rodentia > Caviidae > Dolichotis > Dolichotis patagonum. The sequence continues at coordinate 9,822 of PVJX010033415.1, read as the reverse complement.
CCACATTTTTAATACACTTTCTGTGCCTTGTGTCACCTGCAAGTCCTCAGCGTGCTTTGCCAAAGACACCTTACCTTTCCTCTGGTTACAACTGGTCTTGGAGGCCCAACTCAATCGCAGACTCTGGTAATTGGTATCTTCATCACAAACCAGGGTTCTAGTCAGACAAAAATCTATAACTGTCATTTAAAAAAAAAAAGGAGTGTAAACACCATGCTAATACCACACAAGACTTGTATAACAACTCACAAAGCACAGTGGTAAAGCACCATGCGCACACAGGCATGGGAACCACTGGGAACATGCTCCAATCACTACAACCTGGGATAGGGAGGCCACAGTCTCTCTCTTGCTAAACACTGGGGTCTCTGGGCACAAACAATACATAACCCCTAACGCCTAACATATCCTAAGAAGGGCCGACTGGGAGGTCCAAATCTAAAATTTATGGTTACCCAAAAAGAGTATCACCACAGCAGAAACAGAGAAAAGCAGCTAATGTCCTGGGCTACCAGGATTCAAATTCTGTATCTGTGTGTCTGTCTGTCTCTCTCTCTCTCTGCCTGTGTCCATGTGCGTGTGAGTAGCACAACACGCCTGGTCTCTGTGCTCCAAGGCTGGCAGCCGGCAGGCACAGGGACAGTGACTGTCCTCTGTAACATGGCTCTCTGCCCTCCACCCACACAGGACTCCTCACTGCTACTGCCCTCCTCGGACTGTGCCAGTGCTGCCGGCCCCAGCCTCCAGCTCCCTGGTCTTGTCAAAGCACTAACCCTCACCTAAGCTTTGGAGATTTCACTACCCGTGTAAAGTGTCCGCTATGTTCAGCTTCCTACGCCTTAAAGCCCTCCTCTCCAACAGCCTTGCCTTCCACTTGCTTTCACAACTCCTTCCTATCACCCCTCCTTCCAAACATACCCCGGCCCCACCACAGCTCTCTGGAGCAGGAACTCCTCTTCTCGATTGGAATGGAGTCCACTTGGGACTCCATCCTAGCCATCCTCCTCCTAGGACCTAAAGATGTTCATTTGTCACCTGTCCCTCAGCCCCCTCCCGCTTCCCTCCTGGTCACCCAACCACAAGTCCGGGACATGTGCATGTAGCTCAGTCTCTTTTCTGACCCTACTCTGCTGAGGCACATGGCAACCTGCCCAGCCTGTGTAGCCTGTACAGCTACAGGGGAACACGACTGGCGACTTTCTCCTGGCAGCTCACCCACCTGCATGTCTTACGTTGGAGCTTCTCACACTCTTTCTGCCCTCTTTCTGCTGAGGGCCAGGCCTTTCGGTTCACCCCGTTCACCCCGGCAGGTACAGACACCTCCAGGGCCACAAGACCCCAGAGCCTTAAACTAAATCACTGCGAATTCTCACCCAGGTTATCAGAAACACCCCTTCTCCTTTTGCTGTATTTCGCCTCACTGCAGTCCAGTCCTCAGAACCTGAATGGTTCAGGATGACGTTCTGGCACAGGGTCACCTAGGCCCTCAAACCCTGGACTCTCTCTGACCTTCCCTCCCAGCTTACACTCATCTCTTTGCTGACTGAGGGCACCAACCCTGCAGGCAGCGTTGTAGCTGAGTTCATCCACTTCCACTCTGCTTTGGCACCTCCTTACCTCCTTACCTGCCCTCCTGTAGGACCAGGCTCCATGCCCCTTCTGGGACAAGCTTTCCTGGCCACACCAGCTCCGGTGTCACAGCTTTCCCAGCACTCCTCACTCTCCTGCACTCCCTCCCCGCCCTCGTATCCATCACCACTGCACTCGCCACATATGTGAACTTATCTCATTCCCTTATCTTCCCAACATCTGTCCCTGGATGTGTCCTTCCTCTGCACAGGGACAGAACACTCGCCAGCTCACCCTCCCTGGTTAAGCTGCTCTGCCCTCCTGCCATTGTGAACCTTGTTCTCTATGTCTGAACCACATTTTTCTTTTTCTTTTATTTTTTATTTATTTTTTTGTGCCAGGGATCAAACTCACGACCTCATGCATGGCAGGCAGGTGCTTATGCCACTGAGCTAAATCCCCAGCCCCCTGAACCACATTTTTCATGGATCACTGCTTTTGTCTCCCCACTTCAGTACTGGGGATGGAGCCCAGGGCCTCCTAAGAGGTAGTCAAGTGCTTCGCTGCTGAGCTATACCTGCACCCCTTTTATTAAAATTCTGAGACAGAATCTCACCAACTTGCCCAAGCTGACCTCGAACTTGTGATTCTCTTGCTGGGTGTACATGTGCATGTACAGGTCCAGCCACTTCCTCAATTCAAGTCTTTGTTCAAATGTCACTTCATAAAAACCATTGTAAAAAAACATTTTCCTCTACAATGTTAACGCTTTTCCTGATTTCTTTTTCCTATTTAACATTTATCTCTGCCTGAAACTATTTGTGTTACTGCCTGTCATCTGTCCATCCCACCAGAATATACTCACCATGACGATGGGGACTTTGACCAACTCAACCTGACACTGCTACGCACCCATGTTTAGTTTTCAAACAAGATTAGTGAATTTGGGGGACTCATTGAGGCAGTCTCAGTTCTCAAGGACACACATGCAGAGGCCTAGATGGTGCAGTGCTGGGCTCTGGAGCTGGCAAAGTATCCTTCTAAATTGCCTTAGGAACAGAGATTACTAGGTCCTCCCCAACACGTGCCTCTAGCCACAGCACTCCACCTGGGCAGCCCTAAGCTCTGCTTGCTACAGGGCCCTAAAAAGGTTCCAACCCACCCAAGATAAGCACCACTGCAAGTGAAGTGGCTGCTCAAAGGAGGGAGTGCTGAACTGACAGGTTTCTCCAGTTTCTGCTCAACACAGGGCCAGAAGGGCAGGACAATTCCTGATGCCATACCACAGGGAGGCAGCTGAGGGGGACCTTACCATACTTAACATCTGGAACAGTGACAGAACTCTCCGCAATGTTGGTGGACAGAATGATCTGACAAATACCAAAGAAAAGAAGCTGACATCATCCATCTGTTCTGGACATCATTAGCAGGGTTAAAGCAAAACAAAAAACTCCATTCAAAAATTACTTAAAAGTTTCTTGGTGTAAACACCAAACTTAATCAGACTTTAAAATTAGCCTTTTCCCCACTTTATGCAGGTCACAATCGACTTGGAAGCCCTTGATGTGTGGAAAACAAGCCATATACAACACGGTAGATGCTTAAAAGTAGCAAGCAAGATAAAGGGCAAGGAGTTCCTCCTGACCTGCTGTGAAAGTGCCAGGGGTCCTGGAATTACCAGGCACAAAAAGCCCAACAGGTCAACCCAGAGCAAGGCACTGCGAGTGCCCCAGAATACCACCCAGCGTCTACATTCCCCGAGGCTCCAGACCTTCTCTCTGAACCAGGGGTTGGGGCTTAAGTTCTACATTCCCCGAGGCTCCAGACCTTCTCTCTGAACCAGGGGTTGGGGCTTAAGCTCATGGCCTGGTCCTCCAGGCAACTCTGAAGGACGGGGAAACAACATTCCAACATTCATACACAATCTGACTTAGACCACAGCTTCTAACTGAAGTCACCCAGCAGTGTCAGGGGCACTAGAATAGTCCCAAAGCTTGAGGGACACAGAAGAATAATGAGAAGGGAGCACAAGGCAGGCCTCTACTGCAAAGTGAGACCATCCTGGAGCAACTACTTTAAAGAAAACAACATAAATGTTTTGGGTTTTTTTTTGGTGCCGGGGATCAAACTCACGACCACGTGTTTGCCAAGCAGCCACTTATGCCACTGAGCTAAACCCCCAGCCACATGCAATGTATTGACAATTGTTATTCTATTATTTTGTTATGAAATTTTGTTTTACCTTTTTTCCATAAGATTAAAAAAATACCTTTTATAAACCAATTTATAAAATAAAACAATTAAGTAACAGCCAGTTCACCAGTGAGTATTGGGTAAGACGCCACCAGTCATAATTACATTGAGAAAGAAGCACCTTGTCTAAGTACAGTCTCCAAAGAAAATCACCTAAAATGCTTAGCACTCGTCTTCCCAGCCCACCTACCTTTCTGTACCCAGGGACCGGACTTAAAAATATATTATTTTGTTCTTCTAAAGTCACACTGGAATGGAGTGGATAGACCTGTAACCTAAGAAACAAATTACTAAAATAAATATCACACAATACATGAGCTATAAAAAACAAGTAACTATTCATTAAGAAATTACATAAAACAAATGAAGTAATGATCTAAAGCAACAACAGGGCTGCATTATTGCAAGCGCACCTTTTGTGAACCATGTTTGTGAGAAGTCCATGCATATAGTTGATTTCACCTAGACCTACAGGGAAAAAAGAAGGAGGGGGACAAAGATTTGTATTTATTGCCAAAAACCAACTTTTAAGATAAAATGACATCTTTTTCCAAGAATGCCCCATCAATTCATTTTGACTTTTTTTTCCCTTTTTGCCTCAGTATATCACAATTATAAGTAAAAATGCACAATGACATTAACTAGTAACTTAAAAATATAGAAAAAGTTGCTGGGTCTGGTGGCACATGCCTGTAATCCCAGCACTCAGGAGGCTAGGCAGGAGAATCAGTATGAGTTTAAGGCCAGCCTGAACCACATAGTGAGACCCTGTCTCAAACCTCCCCCACAAAAAATAGTATAAAACATACAGAAAAAGTCATAATCCTCCAATGTGTTCCTCTCTGCAGCAGTGATTATATATAGATGCTGGATGTGCAAGTAGTTTTAAAATTTCTTTTCTTTCCTCAGCTTTTCTGAATTTTTTACAATGAATGTGCAAAATCATCTTGATTAAAAAACACAGTATTTTGGGACTGGAAGTATAATTCAGCAGTAAAGAGTATATTTGTCTAGTATACATGAGGCACTGGGAATGAAAAAAATATACATACACACAGGAATGACTTTGCCATATACACAGAGTTCGTCAAAAAATGTATACATCAGGAAAAGAAAAACGTATAAATATTTTAATACTAAACTTACTGAGACATCATGAGATTAATACAAGTTACATTGGGCCTTTAAAATTACAAGAGGTGCTCAAAGTAACAGCCATTAGCGTCCAGATATTTATTAGTATGGTGGACTGCTGAAGTGTGTACACATTTTCTTGGGTCTCTGTCCCTGTCTCTCTCTCTCTCTCTCTCTCTCTCTCTCTCTCTCTCCAGTATCGGGGGGGAAAGGTGTTTATCTCTTACTTTAGGTATTTTTAAATGAGTGAAAACATGGTTCTGCTTTGATGATTTTTTTCCTTGCAATAACACTATATACATAGTAGTCATTTGGTAATAGTTATGGAGGCCACTGTAACTCTACCCCATTGTCAGCTAATGGCTAATTCCCACATATAAAAATGAACCCATAGTCTAAGGAAAAGGTAACTGATATCTGAAACTCACATGTTGCATTCCAAAATTGAATGTTTCTCTTGATGCATGCTTTTTGCTCTCTATCACAAGTACAAATGCCAATCTATTCTACACACGAACTTCCAGTACTAGAAGAGATCTGAATTGTTGTCATGTTTCATCAAACTATACAGCTTAATTTAAAAATCATTTTGAAGAAGTACAGTTGAACACAAATTAATCTTTTCAAAAAGGGAAAATAGACTATTTTTTCAAACAATTCTAAGAAAGGAACTCAAAATTAACTTATTCCCATAGTATTACAATATGTTTTACTGTTACAAGTAAGCTTTAACACAACCAGTAACAATTACCTCACATTTATAACCATATAAATGAATGCAAGTTTAACAAAGCATCAGTTAAGTGCCTTACTGAAAATTTAGAAGATGGTAGGACTGCCTTTAAAAAGTTAAACTCTCAACTGAAGACTTCTATAGGTAAATGGATGCAACTTGAGAACATACTCATTAGTGAAATAAATAAGACACACGTGTAAACTCCACATTGTCTCATTAGTGTGACAAGCTGAAAGAAAAAACATGGATATGGATATGGATATGGATATGGATATGGATATAAAAATAGTTAAGATAGTTATACTACTGATTTCTCTGAGTCCATTGAAGAGAAAGATTTGTTCTGGTATTGTTCAGACAATTGAATGCAAATGTCTTGTGCTCTGGGTGAATGATTTGGGGATGACAATGCACAATGTATGCACCACTGTTGCCCTCTGATTGCCATGTTTTGAAATTTTGTAGTTTTTCTTTCTTCTTTTTCTTTTTTTTTCTTTTTATCTTTGAAATAAAATGGATTTGTAAAAAATAAATAAAAAATAAAAGGTGTCCTAAGGAGTAAGAATTAAGGACAAAAATCAATCAATCAATCAATCAATAAAAAGTTAAACTCTCATCTGGGCATGGTGGTACACACCTATGACCCCAGCACTTGGGGAGTCTGAGGCAGAAGACTTGCCATGTTCAAGGCCACCTTGGGCTATGTAGTGAGTTCAAGGCCAGCATGAACTACACAGTGAGATCCTGCCTCACACACAAAAAAGTTAAACTCACAAACTCACAATAAGAAATGTTTTTAGCAATGTAAAGGTTAAAGCAGGAAATCAAACTGAAAGTCACATTTGTTCACAGTCTTGGTGTCTAAAAGGAAAAACCAGACATAGAGAACACTGCTTCCTAACTGGTGCCATACAGTGTTATAAATCTAGCTTGCAAGATTACATACGACATTCATACCTGGCAAAAACACCAACACACTGCTCCTCTCTGACACAAACTGGGACCTTGACGTCTTGTTCCTGTCAAAATGTGAGATGCACAAAAGTGAAAAAAGACACAACATCTGCTCCTTTGTGAGAACCCCGACTCTGCTGCTGTGACCCTGAAAGTCCCTGTACATCATGCCATGTGATGTTCTTCACTGCATGAAAGTGAGCCAAGACCCAGGGGACCATGCCCAGCCCCAGCAGCACTCAGAGACCTGTGTCTTGACTCCACCTGCTCACCTATGGGGATGCCCCATCTACAAACGTTTTCCTGGACTTCAGTTACTATCACCCAGGAGCCCAGACAGAACACATTTAAAATAATGAGAACTGTTATCAGAGGCCAAATTATTATTAGAAAGCACTTTTGCAGAAAGCATCCATTCATTGCCCTACTACTGCCAGTACATTTGTTTTTGTGTGAAATTAGAACTCTTCTTCCTCCATGAGCCACCTACCAGGAGACAGACAAGAACCAAGCAAACATCAGGGCCTCTTTGGTTTGGCAGTAAGACCATAAAGGAAGCAAACAGAAGCACACAGTAAAAAGAGCTGGAGAAGGGGTCCATACAAAGTGCCTGTTCAGAAGGAATGGTCAGGGAGGCCTTGCTGAGGACTTAATGAGAACTAAGGAGGCAGCCACAGCAAAGCCAAGGAAGAACAATCCAGCCTGTGCCTGGGAACAGTAACTGTGGAGGAGAAAGCTTACGAGAGGTGGGCTACTGATGGCAATGCATTTGGCACAGTGTGCCACGGAGCCTGCCTTGCTTCTCAGCCCCTTCTCTGGGAGCTACACCCTGTTCAGCCACAATGATCAAACGCATAGTTCTGGTTTGTAGACGGACCTGAATGGGATGCTAGCAATAGCCAGCATTACAGCCACCCAGAGGTACTGGAAAAGCGCCCACCTCCAGGAAGCAGGACACTAAGCAGCACATCCAGTATGTTCCTGCAGGTAGGAAGAGACATGACTGCGAGTGGTAACTACCCCAATTAACAGGCAGAAGCTAACAGGAGGGCCAGGTGGTCAGGAACTTGGAAATGACAAGGCTGGAATACTGATGACAGGAATCTGAAAGTGCAGCACCAAGGACACACCCACGGCAAAGCATTCTCTGCCAGGAGACATTAATAGGCAGATGGTCCAGAGGCCATGTGGCTATTAGTCAGCCTCCTTCAGTTTCCCAGGGGCTGCACAATGCAAAGCGGCAGGGCAGCAATGAGCAGGCTTCCCAGACTCGACAACGTGCACTTTCCCTGACCAAAGCTGAGCTGGCCACTGCTGCTGATGACCACACCCTGCAGTGGGGGCTAACTCCAAGTCCTAAACACAGTGTCCCCCAGGAGCCCAGTCCCTGATGATAAAATCATTCCATCACAAAGGGGACAGTGGCACTCCCTCCCTTCTGAACTCTAGCATGCTTCCCTGCACCTCAGCCTCCTACTGTACTTTCTGTGGACCTGCAGGTACATTTTTCACTTCCACAGCTGGCCACACAGCAAGGCCTTCATCCAAGGAGGCCAGTTAGGGTGTCGACAGGCTCAGGAGACTGCCCAGGGGTTACTGGTCTTACCAAGTGCCCAAAAGCACTATCTTAAAAGAGTGATGAAAATGCCTGCTAATCTGGTACTAAGAAAATGGTAAAGGAAAGCAGGCAAACACAAGGAAAAAATTTTGAAAGCAACAAGATAAAAATGATATCCCACATACAAATGAAGCCCGAAAAAGAATAAGCCACCTTCACAGGGGAACAATAGACTCCATAAAGCACGAGCATGGCACAGTCAAAGTGCTCAAGACAGACTGTCAAGGAAGATGCCTGCGCTCAGCAGAGTGATGCTTTACTAACGAAGGAAAACAAGACTTTCCCAGACAAACGAAAACTGTCAGTCTGGCTGTTAATCTGTGTCTATGATCATTAATTTGATAAAGACTTTTTTGATAAGGACTTATAAATGAATTTGATGCTGGAAAAAAACAATTTTTTAAGAGGAATGTAACAGAGAAGGGTAAAAAAGAATTGAGCTGTATTATATATGCACCAGTTCCCTGCAATGAATGTAATCACTGTGTGCTAGAAACATACACTAATAAAAAAGTTAAAAAGAAACAAGCTTTGGGAAGTGCACTGAAAAAGAAATTAAAAATATGTAATAATAAGTCTCTCAAAAAATAAATAGAAAAACAAGAGACAAACAATAGAAAAAAGTATAGAAAAAAGATATTAGTAAGCAGCCAGCCGCCCTGGGAAGTGACTGTGGTCTGGCAAGCCACAGCCACCCCAGGACGGGGAAACAAGAAGCAAGAGCGTTTCCTGAGATCCATGCCATGCTGGAACCTAGGGCGCCGAGCCAACCAGTAAGCAGCCTTCCGCCCTGGTAAGTGACTATGGTCTGGCAAGCCGCGGCCACCCCAGGGCGGGGAAACAAGAAACAAGAGCATTTCCTGAGATCCGCGCCATGCTGGAACTTAGGGCGCTGAGCCAACCAGTAAGCAGCCAGCCACCCTGGGAAGTGACTGTGGTCTGGGGAGCCGCGGTCACCCCAGGGCGGGGAAACAAGAAGCAAGAGCGTTTCCTGAGATCCGCGCCATGTTGGAACTTAGGGCGCTGAGCCAACCAGTAAACAGCCTGCTGCTCTGGGAAGTGACTGTGGTCTGTCGAGCTGCGGCCACCCCAGGGAGGGGAAACAAGAAGCAAGAGCATTTCCTGAGATCCGCGCCATGCTGGAACTTAGGGCGCTGAGCCAACCAGTAAGCAGCCAGCCACCCTGGGAAGTGACTGTGGTCTGGGGAGCCGCGGTCACCCCAGGGCGGGGAAACAAGAAGCAAGAGCGTTTCCTGAGATCCGCGCCATGTTGGAACTTAGGGCACCGAGCCAACCAGTAAGCAGCCTGCTTCCTACCAGGGTGCAGGCTTAGAATCAAACATACCAACTCCTCCCCCTCCCCCCCCTTAACAATTGGGATCCAGCGATCTGGGTATCTCTTAGTAGATGACCATATTTGGTACAGCAAGTCGGGGGAGTTTCCTTCTACTATCTCTGAAGGCAGATATTTTTATCACCGTATTGCTTTGTCCTGATTAACGGTGTTGCTCTATTCAATACTCTGTGTTGATGTGTTCTATAATGTTGTGTATTTCTT
>PVJX010033414.1:0-19704 GCA_004027295.1 Dolichotis patagonum | reverse complement strand
GAAGAAAATGCATGTACCTTGAGACTGTAATGTTAAGTGCAGTAAATCAGACACACAAGCTTAAATATCGTATGGTTTCTCTTATATGAGAACCAAAATATAAAGAAAAAAGTAGATACTAGAAAGTAGGGAGATGGCTCTTTTCCAAAGGAAAGAGATCAAGAGATGGAACGAAAGGGGATGAAAAAAGAACTGACATGCGTTATGTACACATGAATCAGCCCCCCATAAGGAATGTAATCATTACGTAATGGGAACATGTACTAATAAAAACAAAAACTGTAAAAACAAACAGTTCCTTAAAGAACTCATAACTAGCTTATTGATAGTGCCTAATACAATATAAATGCCATAAAAATAGTTGTCATACTGTATTGTTTAGAGATCGTGAGAAGAAAGTCTATATTCCTCTGTTGGTTGAATCCGTGGATGTGGGTATAGGTGTGGAAGGCCCCCTGTACTACAGTCTTTTCTCCAGCATCTTCTTTTTCCACCCATCCTTTCTCCTTTCCTTTTTGTGTCCAGCACATACCTTTCTGTTTGGGATACAGAAGGGTATATTTGAATAGTCTAGCACCAGCTTAACATATAATCATACACCATAACACCATAATCACACACCCAGGAGTCATGTCTCATATTTCTAATTAACCTTCTCCAGGGGATCTCAAAACACTTTTCAAATGGTCTGCAATCATCTCTTTCTATGAATTTTCCTTCTACAAGTAATACGTAAGTCAAAACATATAGTGAATGTTTAAATTTTAAAAATTTTATTACAGTAAAAGACACACTCCACACTCCCCCTCACGTTGAACACACTTATCCCATTGTCCTTGTCACTTCCTGAAACAGCTGTGGAAGTCCTCTTTCATTAGGGCTTCTACAAGGCGTGATCAGAAAACACTGAATGTTGCTGCTAAGTGTCATCCAGTGGAAAGACAGGCTCGTAAAATCATCACAGTGAGTCTTCATCCCCACATACACTGGCTCTCACATTATACAACTTATGGCTCTTCCTCAAAATCAGAATGACCCTGAAAGGTAAACATTTTGAATTGATCCAAGACATCAAGGCAGCTATGATAGAACAACTAAAGACAATCACAAAAGAGGACTTTCTGAAGCAGAAAACTGCTTCAGAAAATGGCAAGAAAAGGAAGGAAGAAAGGAGAGAAGGAAGGAAGGAAAGAAAGTGGCAAGAATGATGGGATAAGTGTATTCAAGTGTATTCAAATCAAGGGTATGTGATTTGAGGAGGATTAATGGCAATGTGTCTTTCACTGTGCTAAATATTTTTTTAAAAAAATTTTTAGCATTTATCATATTTTTCGATCATACCTCATATATACTTCATCCCCCAAACTAGCACCAACATTTCAATTGAAACCTTTAGGCCAAATCTTCCAACACACACACACACACACATGCACGCGTGCGTGCGCGCACGTACTCACACACACTTGCACACTCACAGAGTTGTGACAGGGAAGTGGAATTCTTCAAGTCCTACCCTGTGCTCTCAGTAGAGGGGGACCCACGTCCTCTGTATACTATAAACATTCAGACTCACGTAACAATTCCTGCACACCATTAATAAAATGAGAACACGTTTCCATTCCCTCTTCTCTGAGCCCCCCACACCCCGGCCAATATAGGCCTCTTAGCAGAGCGTAGGCTCTCTCCACCTCCTAGTCCACTTGGCAATTCTAAAATCATATACTTACCCTACAAAGATCTGCGCATTTCAGAAGTGAGTGAATTATTTCTTAAAAGTTGGTTATTTTCAAAGCTGATGACACATGCTTGGCTCACTGAGGTGTACTTCAAACACAAGGGAACTTTTTTAATGGGGACAAACAATCTGAGAGTCTACAGTGTAGGTTACTTTGGGCTTAGTTTGTGCTACCTCCTTTCAGTTTCTCTCCTACTTGGCGTATTCAATTAAAAAAAAAAAAGACTGCAGGGGAACCTGGGAGCAATGTCCCCTCAATATTCCCTCTGGCTGTCTCCAAGGCCCCGACTCCCATTCCAGTGTCCAGCTCCCATGGCTCAGACTGGCCACAGGGGCAACCCCAGGCCATTTCAAGGTGGTTCCTGTGGGAAGGAACTATGCCTCTTGGCAGGAAGGTTATGAGGGTCACGAACTCCTAGGCACGCAGGAGTCGGCCTCACCTCTCATCCAGAGGCCTGGCCTCTCAGGAAGCACATAGATAGAGCTTGCTGCCCTTCACAGTGAGCAGAACATTCAAGAAGTGGACAATGACTCCATCCACTACGATCTGTAAAATTGAGTCTCTCTTAACCTCACAGGTGTCATTCTAGAAAGGCATGATTTAATATCTTTTCCTATGCTGCCTCAGGGATCATATGAGAATTCCTGTTCCCACTTTTTCAGGGGAGGGGAGAGGGACTTTGAGACCTTGATCAGCTTGGCCTTGGTCTTCTAGGTGTTTCTCCACACATGTAGATATGCGCTCTGTGTTACTGTCTTTCCGAGCAGTTATTGTTGTGAGCAGTTATTGAGCACTTAGTATGTGCCAAGCTTTGTGTTGGCGACATAGTAATAAACAAAATACACACATGGTTACACTCTGGAGGGCAGACAAATGCTAAACAGTCAAGCAAACAGCCGCGTCATTATGAGGCCTAGAGACATGCCTTCTGGAAGCTCAGGATGCCAGGAAGCAGCGTCACAGGCTGACCTGACGGAGGACATTTGTGCACCAGCATTTGTCAGGCCATCTGTCTGGAGCAGGAGGCCCCCTGGGTGTGTGCCACCACCACAGAATGCTTCTCATAGTTGCCTTTCAGCTCTGCTAAGAATTCCTGACAAGAAATGCAGCTGCCATTCAGGATTTAACTCACAAAGCAATCTGGATAGAACTGGGAGAGTTTGAAGAGACTTCAAGAAGCAAGATGGTCTCATCACGCAGCTCCAAGAACCATCCACACAGAAACGATGAATGGGCCTGCTGATGTTGCACACACAACTACTTAATGGCAAATCTTAAATTTTTGCACAAGAATAATTTGGTAAATGGCTAATTGAGCAACTGCCACCTTCCAGAACACTTGTTACCACTCTTCTCTCATTCGACCTTTAGAAAGACATTGGCAAAGATTCCAAATCCCTTAGTAACTTTGTTTCAGGAAACATGAAAATCACTCTAATGAATTCCATGCTTATTTGCCTTGCCTTGATGGGAAACACCAGTTTGAATGGATACTTTAGTTAGGTCTGGTGGCTTAATCACTATACTGTAAATAGCAAAAAGGAAGGAAGAAAAGAAAGTGGGAGAAAAGAATGAAGGAAGGAAGAAGGAAAGGGACAGAAGGCTAAGAGGGAGGGAATGAAGGAAAGAAGAGAACAAGAAATAGGAGAGGAAAGGTGTTATAGATTAAAAACTTCTGGTCAACTTAACGCCAGCAGAATTAAATCACCATGCTTCTGAGCACAGATGTTTCACCTGAGGAAAGTTGCCAACATAAATAGAGACATGGAGAAGAAAAAGCTAGGCATTGAGGCGTTGAGATGCGTTGAGGCATTGAGGCATTGTGGGTTCTCCTACGAGTTGCTTTTGAGCCATTGGTTCTCCTGGAGAAGCTCTGGTCCTCACATCGAGTATTGCTTCCTGGCTCTGGAGGGAAAGACGTGTGCCGCTTGGTCTCCAGGATGAACTCGTCACACTGGCTTCCTGGCATGTATTTGACTGTGCTTGTCGTTGGAGGAGCTCGGGGCCTCCATGTCGCTGAGGATGGCTATGGTGCTTTTCAGGACAGCCCTGGTCTTTGTTTTAAGCGTGACTTCTCGGCTCCAGTGTAGAACCCTCAACCTACCAGCACAGCTCCTTCACCCTGCTGGCATAGACTTTCTGGCTTCCACCACTGACCTTTGGGCCTTCCCAGAGCGGATCCCTAAAAGAAACTGGTGTGAGTCCTTCTTGTGGGCTCTAGACCTCCAGTTGGACTTGTGGGAGGCATTGTCATGAGCTCTGGGTCTTCATCTGGACTCATGAGGGACACTGCTGTGGGATTCAGGCCCTTGATTAAATATTGTATGTCTTTGGTGTTGTGGATAGATTTCCTGCATTTTCTTGTGTTAACTTTGGGTGACCATCATAAAACAATATTATAAACTCCATGTCCTGATTCTAATTGTTCTCCACACAATCCCTGACTACAATAGAAGGTAAATAAGAAAATAACACAAAATGCATATTTTAGGAGCAAACATTGGCAAGGGTGCAGTTTTAGTTAAAGTTGACTATAGGACAGAGGATAATGGATATTTGGGATAATTATTTGTTATAGGACCTACTGTGTGCGTCATAAGCTGTTTATAGTGTCCCAGGCTTTTACCCTCCTAGATAGATGTAACACCTCATCCTCCCTCCTATGGTGACAACCAAAAGTCCCTAGACATTGCCAAATGTGCGAGGATGGGGGAGGAAGGTGGAACTTCACTTGTTTGAGAACCAGCCAGAATGCTCTGCAGACATTACCTCCTGCCCTCTCTCTGGAAAGAGCCTACCGTGGGGGAGTGTCTCAGCTCTTGATTGGAGGTTCGCCTTACCCCTCTGGTGCCTGGCAATGGCCTCCTCAGCCTCCTCAGACACACAAACATTTGTTTAGTCTGACAGTTAATCCAAATTATGATTAGAAGCAGATTACCTAGCTTGAGGCTTATATTTGGCCAAGAATAAAGCCACACATGCAAACCCCTACCCACTTCCCAGGAAGAGGCCTCCCTCCCATCAGTTAGGATTGGGAACAACAGCTTTATCTCCAACTTTTATTCTTTTTACATATTCTTAGATCCCAATGTCCTTGCTCGAGGCCCAGGCCTAGAGACAGGTTTCAGCTAAGTCCCAAATTTATACTTTCCCCACCCCCCACCCCCGGCCCCGACAGAGATACACACACTTATTTTGGCATCAATGGAAGACAGATAGTATCTTCATCAAGAACTCCTTCTTGGTTCTTAGCACACAGCTGTTGAGTTGGCGCTCGCATACTCTCTCCAGCTGCTATTTGCAGAATTAGAAGCCGGACAACTGAGGGAAAAGAGGCAAAGCTATGCAAAGTTGGAGCAGGGAAAAGTTAATGCAGCCCTTTCTTGGAATCTCAAGGATCCAAAGACTGTGTTGAGGGGATCAGGACCAGTCAGCCAGGGACAAGAAAACATTCATCCACCACTGCCACCCAGAAACCCAAGCCTTTCTTTAGGTAATCGAAGAAGCTAAACAACTTGCCATTTCAACTGGTATCCCCAGGATGACAACTCCAAAATCTTCAGATCTTCCAGATCTGAATTTCCAGCACCTGCCGGCTGTGTGCAGATGTACATCTCACCAGCCTCTCAGATACATATGATCTGCGTGAGGCTTCCCACTCCTAGCCTGGCACCTTCCTGTTGGGCTTTCTCAGTCACTGGGGTCCCCTGCCATGGAAGCTCAAACACCGGGTCACCTTCAAAGCTCCCTCGTCTATCTGCCCCTTATTTTCATTTCTACTGTAATGATTCTGTCTCTGTCTCTGTCTCTGTCTCTGTCTCTCTCACACCCCTAAATTACTGTAGTACTCTGGGGCTAGTCACTCTGTCTCACTTCTGTTCTCCATCTGGACACTGTCACCTCAGTAGCTCAGACTTTGGCCCCTACTTAAGAAGCACGCATGGCTGTTTGATCTCTGATGCTCCTAAACTGTCATAGTTTGCCCGCAACTCCATTATTCCATTCTCATCTGCCCGTGTATCTATCCCTCTCTTCAAGTCCTCACAGGTCATCTAAAGACAAGAACAGAAGCTCATCCTGCCCATGTCACTTCTCAGTGTGGCGTCCTCTTTACTGGCTCCCACTGAACCCTGGTGGGTCCTCCTCACCCTGGAAATTTGGCTTCTTCTTCATTCCCGTGGTACTTTGCACTACTGCACAGGTGTTCTAACAAATCTTATTCTCTACATCATTTATACTTCACAAATCCATTTCATGCCTAGCCAGTCCTCTCATCATTCTATTAGAAATTCAGGCACAGGACACGTCTCTAGTCGGCTGCTCAGGAAATAGCCCCTGAATAACTTCTAGAAAGGACCTGACAACCGAACAGGTAAGAATGGGGTAAGTTACCTCAGGGACAGCACCAAGGGGGAACTGTACAGGAAGAATAGTGTATAACAACAGAGCTGGGGGGCAAGGGCAGAAACACCCCCTACTCCTTCCTAGAGGAAAGAGGGGGAGGCCACCCAAACCACAGCAAGCCCAGTTCCCTCACGGAGCAGGAGGGTAATGTAAGGAGACAGCGTGACCAAGCGCTGCCCCGTGACTGAGCTGTGATGGAGCGCTAGTGTGTGGCACAGTGCCACAGGGTCAGGCGGGAAGAGCCTGCCCCCAGGGAGCTCCCTGTGCCAAGCAAACACCCCCCTAAGCCCCCAAGCAACGTGTTACCATTAAAGGTGGTAACTGGATACCAAATCTTCCCTTGGTGCTAATCACACATTCGAACTGTGGTTCTTGCACTTGAAATGAGCTTAAAGAAAAAGCCCCAGGGGACTGGTGAGGAGAGTAATTACAAGGCCAGCACACTCACTAAGCCAAAAGTTTCTTCGAAAACAAACCAAACCAAACCAAAACAAAACAAAAAGGTTGCTCCCTGGGGAAATGAGTAAAAGAGCTGAAAATGTGGGGAGGACAGGGAACCACTACTTTTTGGAAGCTCATAGTCAAACCCTAAAGTGTTGAGCACCTACCCAATCCATAGAAGTCACTGGATCTAACCATCATGTGTCCCTCGAGGGATGTGGCGCTATCTTCATCGCAGAAAAACAGGCTCAGAGCCACACAGGTGAAATTTTGTCTCTTAACTCACTTAGAAGCAGCTTAAGCTGAGCCCATGGGTAGCCATCCTGTAGTCTCTGCAGGGTCAACCAAGAACGCTGTGTCTCCACAAGTACCTGTTGGGCCTCCAAATTAAGAATCTTTGCTGTTTTGTGGAAGATACGGGTTTGGGTAATTTTCCGCTTTGTATGAACTGGAAATCACTGCTGCTGGCCATGGAACTGCCCAGGCAGCCAGAAGAATGGGCGCCCAGACTTCCACACACGCACGCACAGGGATCACAAGGAACACAGGGCCCCAACCACCTGCAGCACAGAGACCTCGCCAGGGCCAGCCCACACCTCCCACAGGCAGCCTGGGCCAGCGAGTGCCTGCAGCAGGGACACTGGTGGCCTCGGGACTCTCTGCAGACCACTGGTTGACACAGGCTGCCCACATTCTGATGGCACTGCTGAACTTCTCTTGCACTGCGCAATGAGGTGCAGGGTGCACCCCCAGCCTTCCTTACAATAGGCTCAGCTTGCATCACAGTCTGACGCCTCTCCCAGCCTCCTCCGGCTCTCTCACCAGCTTTTCCCACAGACCTTCCCTCATAAAACCCTGGCTTGTTTAATCCTGTCTTAACAGCTGCTACTTGGAGGAATAGGGTTTAACATACTGCAGTTTTTTTCTTTAATAAATTTCTGTAATTTCCATCAGGCAAGAGTATTTAGCAAACAACTATTAGGTACTAGGAATATGACGATAAATAACAAAAGCATTTCAGTGTCCTCTATGAGCCAGTGGAGGCTGAAGGATTAATAAAATGACTGTAAAAATTTAAAATGGTGGGAGCAATGATGAGATAAAACAGGGGACATCTGGCCTAATCCAGAGGGGTGACAGAATTATAAACTGATGCCTGATGGCTAAAGCATTAATCCAGGAAAGCAGGAATGCAGGCTGCATGGAATAGCAGGTACAAAGGCCCTGTGGTGGTCAGGAACTCAGAAAACTCTCAAGGATTAAGATAAAGGAGGACAGTGAAAGAGAAGGTAGAGTTTATTTTAAGGGACTTTGGGCGTCATCTTGGGAATTTGGGGAGATTGTTGCTTTATAAACTATAAGCTGTTTGAAAGCAATTTCCTTTGAAAGCAATTTTGTGGCTTTCTCTATAGTATAACAACTGGCATAAAATACATGCTCACTAAATATTTGTTGAATTAAAGTAATAGAAATTAGGGCAGGTGTTGTGGTACAGTTGCATAGCACCTGCTTTGCATGTGTGAGACCTTGATTTGACCCTTAGCTTCAAAAAGTTTTTTTAAAAAGTAATAACAATCAATAAGGAAGTAACTCAATGTTGGCATTATTCTCGCTAACAGCAAGGCTGCTGGGCCCTGCTGGCTGAAAGGACAGGCAATGCCAAGGAGGACGAGTATTGCTCTAATCCTGGGCAACATACACACAGAGATAGAGAGGTGGGCTCCATCGTGATTAGGGATGTGCACTGAATCAGGCTCCCTCATTCGAATACTGGTGTTACCACTTCCTACCTAGATGGCCTTGAGCAGTTCACCTATTATCACCACATCTCAGGGACCCCATGTTCAAAGCAGAGCCGGTCACCCTGCAGTCCTGGGTGGGGGCACTGCGTGGAGTTGCTCGGTAAAGCACCCTTCACACGCTGCCTGGTGCACTGATGGCTGCTAATCAAACATTGTTCTCTGGAGAGTCTACACAGGGAGGCTTTCCACACCAAGTGGAGTTGTCATGAACTGTCGTCAGAACCACAGGAAATCACTTCTGACGAAGAGGCCAGCTCTGAGGATCAGCTGGGTGGGCTGCAAAGCCTGGATCCTGGCCAATACCATGCCTCGGCGCGCCCTGGACTCAGACTGAATCCACCACCGAACTGAAATACAGATCTAAAGAGCGGAGCACACAGGACACTGCTCGCACGGTGGGCATAGGAGACCTGCTCAGCGGACAGACAGTTGGACACACTGCTTCTAGCTGTTCTGTCCTGGAGGGCGGAGGCCGTGCTTTTGGCTCCATTTCAGAGCAGCAAAAGGCAGCACCACGAGCAGACCCAGCTTCGTTCCTGCCTTTCAAGTTTGTTTTCCCGGGCTGGAAATCACAGTGAAAGCCCAAGCTTAGAAGAAAATGCCTTTGGAATCAAAAAGGAGGAAAAATGCCTGGCTGCCACCCCAAGTGCTGCGCCCCAGCTGGCCCCAGCTGCCTTGGAATGGGGCAGGGTGGCTGGGATGCAACCGCCTGGGCAGAGATATGAGGTATGCAGGCCTACGTGCGCGGGCACACACACCACGGAGGCCGCGAGGGACTCTGCTTAGCCGGTGTCCATCTGATAACGACCTGAATCCTTAAGATGCCAGCTGTCTGCCAAGCTGGACGTGTCCATACAGTGGCACGCAGAGGTCCAAGAGACGGAACGAAGGGTCTGTCACTGACTCGCTCTGTGGTAGCGTGTCATCCTCGCTGAACTGAGACTCGGGCCAGCTGGCAGAGACACTGTATCTAGGAATCCGAGACTAGAACAGAGACTGTCAGATTCTAAAGGGGCTCTCTGATGGTAGAATCTTGTTAGCGCTCCAGCCGGGGCCTCTCATTAGGATTTGGCAGCAAGGCTCCTGCTTCCTTAGTGTGTTATTTTGCCTTCTGTTGTCACAAGCCCTGTTCTCTTGGTTACCCTCTTCTTTAGAGGAACAGCACCCCTGAAGGCCTGGAATCTGCCC
Organism: Dolichotis patagonum; assembly: GCA_004027295.1. NCBI lineage: Eukaryota > Metazoa > Chordata > Mammalia > Rodentia > Caviidae > Dolichotis > Dolichotis patagonum. The sequence continues at coordinate 10,133 of PVJX010033414.1, read as the reverse complement.
TCTCCCCATTTTACCAGGAGCCAATGATGCTAATTATGGCTAATGTGCATTTAGTGTACTTATAGTGGCCACTCACTGCTCCAAAGTGCTCGGCTCACCACAGTGACCTTCTGAGATATACACAATTATTGTCCCATTCAACGGATGAATAAACTAAGATTCAGAGAAGATAAATAATTTACTGAAAGTCACGTAGCTTGCAAAGTGGCAGAGCTAAGAAGCAAGTCCAGGCCATTTAGATCCAGTGTCCATGCTGCCCAGCACTTACGCTACACTGTAATTCATGACCAAATTCCTACTGATTTAATATTTTTTTAAAACATCAAATTCGCAAGCCTGCTTTTCCAGGATGAATGGTACTCAGATGCAGAGCTAGGATTTCATAGCTTCCTATTTCATGTATAGTGAAATTGGAAAATATTTATAAATTAGGAAAAGCTAGAAAGGAAAATTGAAACTCGCAAATATGTGGTGTGTGATTTAAGATTGAGAATTGGTGTTTTTAGGTAAATAAACAAAATATCCCTTTTGGTGTAAGCGATGCCTTGAAGTTGCTGGTATAACAGAGACTTGCAGCTTAAGCGAGGTAGGGATGTGGTTAGGAAAAGTGCTGCTGACTTGCAGTTTGTTGATGGCACCATCTCCTTCCTGGCAGGGAGAAACAGTGGTCTTCCAGACCTAATAGCCGTGTCCACATTGGTGAACCATGCTGAGTAACAAGAAATTCCTTCCAGCTATGAAAACAATGAAAGGATTCAATATTATTGACTGTACTTTGCAATTTAATACTCACAAAAAACCACGATATAATCATTATTTTCCCTATCTTGTAGGGAAGGATACTGAGCCTCAGAGATTTTAGGTATTTGCCAAAGGCAAGTCCTGGTAAATCCAGGATTCAAATCTCATGTGAATCCAAAAGAAGGAAGAACTCAGAGCCAGCCCAAGTCCAACTTTTCCAGAAGGCTTCCTGGCTCTCCTGGCCCACAACTGCCCTATGTCTTGAAAGAAATATATTACTTATAATCTGCCACAGTGTGCTGCATCTTACCATTGGTTCATATTGGGCCAGCCTTGTTTGCTGATCAGATTATAAATTTAGGGTAGCAGCGAGAGTGGGCTGAGTTTGACTTCAGGCTATCTCTGAATATTTTGAGGCAGGCAACCTTGGAGACCTAAAGACCTCAGGCCATAGTCTGGTTTCCCTGGTTGGGATAAATCAGTCACTTCATTCCTAGAAAGTGCCAGCATGGCTTTTTGAGTTAAGATTACTTGGGAATGGCTTCCCTGATACTTTTGTCTTCCTTTTGTCAACTCCATTACAACTACCCTCAACTGGATCCCCCAAAGTAGGTAATTCTAACTCCATTGTCAGTATTGTGGGTTTAGCATTAGAGGAAAGTAGCTTGGTTTTCAGTCCTGCTTCTGCTATATGACACTCACCATGCTGCAGGCCTTTCCTCCTGAATAGTGCCACCCAGCAAGGGACACTTCCTGAAGCCCCAATTCTTTAGACTAGAATTAGCAGCCACATAGCAGGAACACTCAGACATGCATGTGTCATCAGCCAAGTCAAAGGCAAGACCTACAATAGGGGAATTTATAATGCAGAAAGTACCCTTTAATTTAACAAAACAGCAATAGGGCTGGGTGTTTCCTTTCTTTCCCAAAGCAAAAACATTAAAACCTGTCTCATACGAAAGAGGCTGAACCCACCAAACCTGCTCGTCTCTTCTCAGTCACCCAAGAGTACATCAGTATGTTGACATCAACGAGCATACTGAGTCATGTGGGAAAGTCATCAGGAAAAAGGTGTCATCTTTTTCTACCACCCACCAAAATTCTCAGCTAGATGCTCCAAAGGCAAGCAGGGCAGCAGGCTTTTCCTTGTCTCCTGGGAACCTGAGCATCACTTCACTCCATGATTTACTACAAAAAAAGGAGAAGGGACCCGCAGACACAGCTGTGAGATAAGATGGCAAAGATTTCCTGCTGTCTCTCAGCTGCCTGGCTCGCTCCATTTTAAGACTGACAATGAGGCCATCTTGTGCTTGGCCCCCTTCTAATCCCACCTCTTCATTAACACCTACCTGACTAGTGTGCCATCCCCTCTGTGTTTTCTAAACGGATGGCTCCTCTGGTTGTGACTCCATAGGAATACGTCAGTGTACATAGTCATGTATTACAGAGTGGTGATTACCAGCCTTTCTCCTCCTCCTGAGTTATATGCACATTTTAAACATAGGTAGCTCTCTTCAATGAGGCTCATAATTCTAGCTTCATTCCAGACCACAGATATTCCTCGATTTATGAAAGGATTCTTCCTGGTTAAGCCCATTGTAATAGGACACTATTCTAAAATCAAAAATGCATGTAATTCACCTAACCCACTGAGCATCACAGCTTAGCAACATAACATGCTGATACAGGGGAAAGAAATTCCCAGCCTGCTAGATGTCTGGTACGAGTTCATGTTCTCTAAAATTGAAGAATGAATTTTAGTACTAATGGAGGTTAACAGCAGAATATATTTATTGGGGAAAAGAAAGATTCTGTTTAAGAGAGAGACAGAAGGGGTCCCAAGTGGGTTGCCAAAGACCTTGCCTTTTCTAGGGATTTTTATAGAGCAAGTCTATGACATGAAGCAGGTCCAAGGTGGGGAAAAATGGGAAATCACAAGGTGGGCATGAGGTGGGACAAAACTATGGTCAACCAATAAGGTTATGAGTATCATTGCTCAGGTAAAATTGATCAAATCAGGGTCAAATTGGGAAGCAAGTCACGTAGCAAGCCAGCGTGAATATAGAGTGGGGCTTTTCCTATAGAGGGTTGGGTTAATGGCTCTTCCTGGCTTCCTCTAGGTGATCAATACCTATTTAGAATGTCAATTCCTGATGCTTATCCTTAGGAAGTATGTGGGTACATTTGATTTATCTTTTGTCTTGAGATCTGACCCACAGCAGAGGTGCCTGTCTCTCCCACAGTGGCAAAGGTATCTTGTCTTCTGCATTGGCTCCCTCTAGGGCATAGCCCTATCTGACTGCCTATAATATTTGTACTAACTTAGTTGCCTATAACAATGCCATAGACTCTCTCTCATTTCATCTTGTGGGAACCATGGCTCAGTGCTCAGTGCAGAACCACTGCCCAGCCACCACTAGCCCAGGAAAGATCAAAGTTCAAAGTACAATTTCTACTGAATGTATATGGCTTCTGTACCCACATAAAGTCAAAATACCATAAATTGAGTGAACCATCCTAAGTTGAAGTCTGTATAGTAAGGTGTAAGCTATGGTTCCCCTCAAATCCTTATTTCTCTACCTGCTCCTCAGGTCTGTCATGAAGGACACTTTCACCCAGGAATGCTAGGTGATAGTCACAAGTCTCCCCTGCCAGTCTTCTTATTTCCAGCCCCTCCTTTAATTGTAGTTCCCACCAATCTCGTCTCATGACCACAGGTTCAGCATATCTCCAGGGATATGAGTGCCCTTTGGTAAAAGGGAAAAGAACCAGAGAAAAAGAGGAGCCCCCCTCTTGCCCATCTCTTCCCTGTTACACACCCATCTTTCCACAGTGTCACCCATCACCTCTTTCAGCAGGAAGATACCCAGAACTGCCTTCCCCAGGCAATGGAACTGGCTTTGTGTCCATCAAATGATCTGTGGAAAAGGTTTACAGACATTTGTAATAACTTGTAGTCCACTATAATGTATAAATTTTGGAAAATAAATAAAATTATGAAAAATTAATTTCAAATATAAATCACACAATATATGAGTAATTTTATTAACTTCAATAACAGTAAAATTACTGTCATATCTGTCATATTCCTATAAAAGTTTTTAAACAATAGTTCTCCATTTCTTATCTTATTTGCAGTCCAGCACAGATTTGAGAAGCGCTAGCTTGAGGTCTTTACTATGTCCTAAACACCCTTGAGTTGGGATTTGTCTCTGCAAGATGGGAGAACAGGGGCTGGGGATTTAGCTCAGCGGCATAAGCGCCTGCTTTGCAATGTGGTCGTGAGTTCGATCCCCGGTACCAATAAAAAAAAAAAAAAAGATGGGAGAACAGCTGGTCAGTGCTACCCTTCGTCTGCAAGCGTCTCGGCATTAATTCTTTCTTAGGATCTAGAAACATTTCAAAGACAGGAACATGATGTTGCGTTTGGGAGGAGGAGACGTGTTTGCATTTTTTTTTACTGCTGATCTGGAGTTACCTAGCTCTACAGCATCCTGAAAAGTAATGAAAAGAAAGGAAGAGAAAACACTGGTAGGTCACTCACCATCTCAGGGCTTGCTGTATGAGGCTTGTGTATATTTAGGAAAGCATCCTGAAAACATGTCAAAGGTCTAAAAATTGTTATCATTGAGGCTGGTGAGTCATGGCCTACGTTGGCAACGATACAAGTGCCATTACACAATCACCTGCTGAATACTACAAAGCATGCTACGTGTCTGTGATGGGGAGCATGCACTACATGCCCAGGAGATGAGAAAAGGAGGTCAGCTTGTCTACCACATTGAAGAGGCCCTGGAATTAACCTGCAACAACAGTGCTCCAGTTATAATACCTTCTGTGCCTCCCAAGGAAGCGAAGATAACTCAGTGTGTACTATAATAAAGGACTTACTGCACTTAGGAACAAAATTAAGGATGATTATCCTTGAGCAAGGGTATGCTGGGAAGTGACATAGAGAAACTTGCTTGTCATGCCTGAGGCCCTGGGTTCAACCTCTGGTGAGGAGGGAACAGGGAAGAATGAGAGAGACAGACAGGCAGACCAACAGAGACAGACAGACAGACAGACAGACAACAGAGAGATAGAGACAGAGACAGAGACTTCTCTTGGCTTTCTGTCATGTGAAGATACAAGAATACACTGTCTCTGCCCCTGGAAAGGTGCCCACCCTTACTAGATGGTGGACGTGCTAGTATCTCATCTTGGACGTCTAGGCCTTAGCACTGTGGAAAATAAATTTCTGTTATTTAAGCCACTTGTTATAGTAGTTCAAACTGACTGAGATAAACTCCATTTCCCAGAAGCGATTTTTAAAACAGCTTTATCAATGTATAATTAACACCCAATACAGTCAGCCCTTGGACTGAAAATATTCAGGAAAAAAGGTACTGAACACATACAGACATTTTTCTTGTCATTATTTCCTAAATTATACAATGTAACAACTATTTACATAGGTGTCATAGAGACAATTTAAAGTACAGAAGGTATATATCAATATTATGCCATTTCACACAAGAGGCTAGAGCAACCACAGATTTTGGATCCCTCAGGGATCTTAAAAGCAATCCCTCAAGAATTCCAGGGGACAACTACAATCTGATAATCTTTGACATGGAGAAAACCTGTAAACCCATTACACAGTTATTACAGGGAGCATATTTATAACCACCGCAAGTTTTCTAGTGCCCTTTGTCATTCTTGCCTCCTACTCTTCCCACCCCAAGCCCAGACTGTCACTAACACCCTTTTCCTCACTGTAAATTAATCTGCCTTTCCTAGAAATTTACATAAATAATAGTAAATACAGTACTAGGGGGTGGTATCTGGCTTCTTTTATCCAGCATGATTAAGATTCACCTACATCATACAATGTGTCAGTCATTTGTTCCTTTTTATTCCTGAGCAGTCTTCGAGCTAGAAGCAATTTACATCTCTAGCAACATTGGCCTGCATCTAAGAGTTGAGGTGCTAAGGGGTAGTGAAGTCTTGAGTTTTTCCTCAGAGTAGAGCTTGCTACCGAGCTGGGCAAATAAACATATTTTACTTCAAGATTATGACAACAATAACAAAACAGCAATTTAATAGTTTAAAATGATAAAAAGAATTTTGCAATATCTAGAGACTTTGGGTTGTGAAGATATAGGTCTTTTGCAAATGGGAAAGGGATCAAGAGATGGAAGGAGGGAAGGAGGAGAGTGGAGGGGACGTAAAAAGAATTAGTATGCGTCATGTACCTGTACCAACTCCCCACACTGAATGGAATCATTATGTACTGCACAAAAAGTAATAAAAATAATTTTTTTTAAAAGAGTAAGGGGAAAGAAACCTGTGAAACCAGATACCATCATTCCAACAAAGACAATGCTCAGCCAATCTGGACTCTCAAGTCACTGCTTCACTTCTGGTAGAAAATGCACTGAAGAGAATGCCCCCACCTTAGTTAGTTAGTATTTTGTATTGGGCATCAACAAAAATGAAAACTATTATGCAAAGATTACTAGCGTTAACCATTTACTCAGTCATTCATTCATGCACCACATATGCACACAGTGTCTCTCCTATGCCAGGCATCAGACGGAGGACACAGAAGTACATCCTAGGCTACAAGAAGCCGTGGCTGCTGAAGTGTGCAGGTGTCTCAGCTGGACAGTTTTACAGCAGTCTGCTTCAAAATAAACAGAGATCAAAGAGGTAGCAAACAGGTCAAGGCAGTGGATGGGGCCTCACTATTACCACGACGGAAACAAAGAGAGGACTGACTGTGGCTTTGGTGCAGAGGCAGGGTTTTGGTGCAGATTATCAGAAAGCGCAGTGCCTTACTGCCAAAAACACAGGTTAACCTGAAACCCTCAGATGGGACAGGGGAGAAGACTTAAAGATGTAAGGGACATATGGAACATATCTCTTATTTCCAAAAAACCAGCCTTGAGTACATACATTGTTATTTGTTCCACTAAAAAGCACTTTTCTGGCCGTGGTCTAGTAGGTTCCCATAAAAAAGCAGAGCAGTCTTTGTTTCCAATTTGTCATAAAGTTTTACTAAAAGAGCACAAGTAGAAAATAACAAGATATAAAACTGAATGAGTAAGATAAAGACTGTAATTTTTAAAAATCCAAACTATTCCTTAGAAAGAAGGAGCTCTCGTGGGAAAACGTCCAAAGAAAACATACCATAAAAGTTAAAAGCCATTTGTTTGTATCCTCTTCAAATTTTCTTTAGTATTTTACTGCTAGGCTTGTGAAGAAGTATTTTGAAACATGCCCTCCATGGGAAGCCCTGGACTCTAGGCAGAAGGAAACCACAGTCAACAGTCTGAGTCCGCCTGAGTCTAGAGAGAAGCCTGGGACCTGGGGGACTGCGGGGAAACCAGTAGCAAAGGAAGGCCAAGGCCTTGCAGAAGCAGGAGGCAGGCTGAGGGTGCACCAGGAAGAGAGAATGAAGAGTAAGTGCAGAGGAGAGGCGGAATGGGGCCCACTGGAGGGTGGCCAAAGGCAAGGGTGAGTACAGAGATGGCCCAGAGGAGCCAGAACCGGGATGGGCGCCGTAAGACAGGAATTTCTTTAGGTCTCAGGATCCTGTCTGACAAATGGAAAAATAAAACTGGATGATCCCTTAGGTCATTTCTTAAATCTAAACATGGAGGAATCTGAATATAGAATTCATTTCAACATACATCCAGTGAAGACTTTGGCTTTGTCTAAAGCACTGTAGGTCAGTAGTCATGAGCATCTCTGATTTAGTTTGCATCAACTGAAGTAATTGAATACGTGTTACAGATTTAACAATTTTCTAGAAAAAGAGACATGCAAAAGCAGCCCCAGCACAGAGCAAGGGCTAAGAGAGCAAACCTACCTCTACAATAATGTACCAATCCATTCTGGCTAGAGACATTGGAAAAGGGATTATGTAGGAGGTCACAGGATGGAAACTGACCCACAGCTCAGAAGGGAGAAGCCTAGGCATGGAGAAAAAAACCTTCTGCCCTAATGGTCATTGCTGCTGGAAGGGTTGTTAACATCTCGTTTCCAGAACTGTCTCCAGTTACCACAAATGACTAAAGTTAGAGGTAAGCTGCTGTCTCTTGGTGAGAAATGAGAAAACTCACCCACAGCTGGGTGGGGCAGGAAGTGGAGGGAAGATGAGAGAGAAAAACAAAAGAGTTTCCTGTGATGAGTCAGGGTCCTTCTGGGAAGTCATCTTAGAAGCCACCAGCATCTACCCCAGGCTTGTACTTTGTCCTGAAAGAAATATGGCAAATGAAGTTCAAGCCACATCTGACAGCTCACAGGTCACGTGCTTGGCAGAGGTCTGAAAAGAGCCAGGTGTGGCCAGGCGTACATGACAATTTGCACATCGCTGGCCAGTCTTCAGATTCACCTTTGAGTAAGCTAAACATGCTCAGCTTCCAAATTCTCCTTTTCTTTAAAAGGAGCAAATATTATGTTTCTGTTTCATGAGGTAGCCACAGCTTGCATTTTCAGGTAAAGTTTCTAAGTGTAAAAAGCTAACTGAATCAAGGGTAGGGTGGGGGCAAATGTGACCCTGAGTCTGAGCCTACACAGCAAAATGAGAATTGTTGGATTCCACGTGAAACAAATTCCTTTTGTTGGTTTATGCTGATCAGGAAACAAAACCAACATTTATTTCTTTCCCCCTCTAAGGGACATGGACAGCAAACTGGAGAAAGTAAATCATGACATAGAAAGACACAGGAGGAACACAAAGAATCCAACCAAGGAGAGATGTGCTGGGAAATTCCAAGGTGATAGCAAAGAGGATACATAGCAGCTAAGGAACTACCAGTCCTAATAAGGGCAGTCAGACAGGAATCTCAGGAGGGCTGTCCAGAAAAAATAGGAAGTAATGCTTGCACATAGATCAGGATGTGATTCAGTTTTGTCAGGGAGCCTTACACAGAAAATTACTCAGCTAAGACAATTAAAACAAAAATAATGGTGCTATGGTTTAAGTATGGTTTGCTTCTACCAGAACTCATGTTGGGGTTTGGTCTCTGGTGTAACAGTACTGAGAGATGATAGGGTCTTTAAGAAGTCATCAGGTCTTTATGAGAGATTAATGTCTTCCTCAAGAGACTGAGTTCTTGAAAGTGAATTGTTATAAAACAGGAGAGCTCTTTCTTCCTCCTTTTCTTTTTGCAAACCCGGTCAGCCCTTCTGCTTTTCTGCTGTGTATGGAGCAGCATGAAGCCCTCACCAGAAGCCAACAAGATGCTGGCAGCATGCTCTTAATCATGACACAAAAGAGATCTCTTTTCTTTATAAGTTATCCAGCCTCGGGTGTTAGGTTATAGGAACTGAAAACTAACTACAACAAAGGCCAAAGAGTTAAATTTTTAAGTTATATATTTATGAACATTGAAATATTTGTTCACATTATAAGATAGTACTATGGCCATATTTTAAAAAAGAGACAAAGGGAAGAGTGAGGAAAAATAAGAGATATAGTGTAAGAAAACTACATAGCAGGAACTCAGCATAATACCCAAACAAAACCAAGAAATAGCAGCGCAAGCATGTTGTTTAGAAAGTTTTAGGATTTAAACCTAGAAGTATGTGCCAGTAATATAACCCCTCTGGAGGCTGAAGCAGAAGGATCACTTGATCACAGGAATTCAAGGCCAGAATGGGCAATGTAGCAAGATCTTATCTTTTAAAAAGAAAGAAAGAAAAAGAAAAAGAAAAAGAAAAAGAAGAGTTCCAGGAAGTGGAAGTAGTTGCCTCAGGAATGAAAAATCAGGTGTAGGCCTGACAAATGTTTCTTGGTAGAAGATTCCTAGTACTTTTTTCTTTTTTGAGTTTTCTCATATATATTTACATTTCTCTCCTCTTTGGACCACTGCAAGAAAAGAAAGAAAAAACAAAGTATGTTGCTAACATTATGGATAACATAAGGCTACATTTATAGTCACATCTATTGTATGCAATGCCATACATCAAGGTGTCAACAATGGTTACATATGAGAGGTAGAATTATAATTTTTTTCTTATTTTTTCTATGGTTTTGGAGATGGTTTGATTGTGTTCATGTTTTGGAGGCTTAGTCTTTAGTGCAGTAATGTTGGGAGGTGGTGTGACCCTTAAGAAGTGGGACCTTGTGGGAGGTTATTAGGTCATTTAGGACACTAAAAAGGATTAAGGTAATTCTTGTGTTTCAAATTGTTATAAGAATAACCCTGACTGTAGCCAGGGATGGTGGTACACCCTGTAATCCCAGCACTCAGGAGGCTGAGGCAGGATTGTTGAGAGTTGCTGACCAGCCTGGGTTACAAAGTGATCTCAAGGCTAGCCTGAACTGCATAGTGAGACCCTGTCTCAAAAGGACAAGGAAGAAGAAGAAGAAGAAAGAAGAAGAAGAAGAAGAAGAAGAA
>PVJX010033413.1:0-19690 GCA_004027295.1 Dolichotis patagonum | reverse complement strand
AGGCGAATGCTGGGTGTGGCCACCCCGGAGCCTGTGGAATCTCAGGCAAGCCAGGCCTCGATGCCTTGTCCCAGGCAGGTCTCCAGGAGGTTCCCTGTGAGTGAAGGGCCTACAGGTCCCAAAGAGTCAGGCCAGAATGTTGGTTTCTGAAAAGTTCCCGGTCCCAAACAGACCTGGCCAAGATTCCAGTCTCCACAATATTTCCAATCCAAACAGCCCGGGCCACTCTGCAGGTCCGAGAGTTTCGGGTCCCAAAGAGACAGGCCGAGATGCTGCTTTCTGGGAGACTTCCTAGAGGTGAAGGGCGGGGCTACGGGCCCAAACAGACCTGGCCCAGATGCCGATCTCCAGGCAGTTCCTTGCGGATGAAGGGCGGGCCTACCAGCCCCAACGAGTCCCGCCTAGATGCAGGTCTGCACAGACTTTCGATCCAAACAGCCCAGGCCACTGTACGGGTCCGAGAGTTTCAGGTCCCAAAGAGACAGCCTGAGATGCTGCTTTCTGGGAGACTTCCTGGGGGTGAAGGGCGAAATTTATGTCTCTTACATTGCTTTCTTGTGACATGCTTTGTTCTGTTTTGTTGTGTTTAATTTTACCCTTTTGATATAATTGCATGTTTGTTTGAGTGGGTAAGATGGATGACCATATTGCTGTTTTTGTCAGACCATGGAGCAGAACTGTTAACAGTCTCACTGTTTGAATGTCTACTTTACATGTTTGAACTTTGTAATTTGAACAAGTATTTCCATGAAGTCAGTATGTAATTTGTCAAGTAATAATTTCTTAGGATTTTTTGTTGTTGTTCTTTTCCTTTTTTCCTTGGAATTCTATATTGTTGCTACCCTTTATTTTTTTCTTCTCTTTAAATAAAATTAAAAACAAAAAACCTCTCAATAGAAAACCACACCTTCCCATAACGGGGGGGTAGCCATGGAGAACAAGAAAAGACACAAAAAGCCAAATCACACCTTCCCATGAGAAAGGGCTAGCTATGGGGAACAGGAAGAGAACCAAGAAGCCAAGCCACCAAACCATGCCTTCCCATGAGCCAGGGCCAGCCATGGAGAATGGGAAGAGAGTCAAGAAGCCAAACCATGCCTGTCCGGTACACAGGCAAACAAGAAGAGTCCTCACTGCCCCACCCCAAGCAACTGGCTGATTGAGAGGAACTCAGAGTGAGATGATAGCAACTGAGGTGAAAGGAATAGTTTGATGCTTTTATTGTTTGATTGACTTTGCAGGCCTGGGTCTGGTGGCCTGGGCATCTATTTGAAGGATGGAAGTGTGTATTGTGGCAACTTCTGTCTTGTTTTTTAAACCCAATGTTTTGTTCTGTTTTACCCTGGCATCTGGTAACTTGAGCAACTATTTTGAAGATAACAATATACAATATAACAACCATTGTTAAATTCCTATCATGTTATTTTGAAAACATATATAGCTATTTTTTGTTGCCATCATTTTGCTTTAGTTGCTGTTGTTTTGGATTATTTCTTGATTTTTCTGTTTTTTCCTTTTTCTCCCTAAAAAAAACTGTCAATAGAAGATGACTAAGAGAAAGATCTGTTCTTCCTGGGATGTGGATTTCTCTAATCTTATTTGATAATTGATTCAACAAGCAAAGAAAAGATTTTTTTAGATAGGGTCTCACTATGTAGTTCAGGCTAGCCTTGAACTTACTGTAAGGCCTGGGCTCCTACCATAGCCTCCTGGGTGCTAGGATTACAGATACATGCCACCATAGAAGGCTAAGGCAAAGAAAACTTAAACAAAATGCAAAACAACTAGGAATTATATAAACAATATATCCATTTGGGTAAATGAAGAGTGAAAACACTTAACTAAACATATGTGTAGTATATTTATCATTATTTCTAAACAAAGGTGACCAGTAACACTCTGAGTGCCACTATGGAATTTCAGCAATTAAAAATGTGTCATTGAAAAGATCTTCAGTGGTTCAGAGCACTCTTAATGTGGAGACCTCTCTTACTCATATCAAGCATAACAGAAGAACTTGACAACCACCATTTAAAGAAAAATAAACACAGAAGTATAAAGGAATTTCTGTCTTAGTTTTTGGTTGCCATGCTGCATTTTTAGAAATAAAAACATTCATTTTAATTTTATGATTTTTCTGTTTTACATTTGGAGCCAATCCATTTCTTCTTGCACACTCATTTTCACATACTCTTAGAAGTCTTAAAGGACCCAAACAATCATGCATATAGAGCCTGCTAAATTAAAGAATCTAACCAGATGGAAGCCAATGGTCAGATAGATACTTTCTGTGGTGCTAGCTTGTCCTCCTGCTCCTCACAAAAATAACAGGTTTTATGAGGTGAAGTGACCTTGACTAGTATCATATTCTATCACTTAACATGAAACAAACCTTTCCTTTCCAAATGAACTGCAAAATCACATAATTTCAATGGAAGGAATGAGAACAATTTTGTCCTTGAAGGAGACAAAAGAGGTTGTTTTTATCACTGCACAAGCAATTTAAACCACTGGCTGTTATTTGTGGCTTTTTAATGCAAAGGCATTATTTTTTGGCCAGCTGTATTTTATGAGCACCAAATCTTCCTTTTTTGATATAGATGAAGACAATGAAATATTGGCAGAATACTGGTCATAGTGGGAGGAAAAGTGAGTTTGCGTTCTCACAATAAGGAATTGAATGGGTGTCATTGCATCTCTTGCCCAATCTGAACCTCAGTTACTTCCCTTCCAGGGTAAATGATTTGGAGTTGACAGGTAACTGCTTATTTACAAAGTACTTTCATTGTTTCTGCTATAGTCATATGACATTGCATCAATAAGATCATAAACTTTTTTTAATGTAAATTAAGTTCTTTACTTTAAATATATATCTAGGGAGATTTCTGCTTATGGTCAATATGGAATAACAGGGAGGAGATTTGCACTCTTACATGAGCCAAATAAATATGTAAACAAAATATATGACATGGGGCAGCACATAAAGTAGGTCAGTGATGTTTGAGAAGAGAAACAAATGGGGTAAACCCTACAGTTGCCCCGTTTTTTCCCTAGCACAGTGCCAAGTGTGTGGCACAAGAAGACAACATGTGCAAAGCCTGGAGATCTCCTTAGGTTGAGAAAATAGAAGTAGGAGTCACTACAGACCAAAATGCTGGAGAGGAAACAACTGTACAAGGAGAAAACTCTAGAGATCTGGAGAAGACTTTTCTCAAGTACCCAAGTGTGTTGATCAATGTCTGTGTGTAAGCTAATTACTTGCTATGGTTTGAGTATGTCCCCTCAAATGTCATGTGTTAGCAACTTAATCCCCAGATTCATGTTTTGATGGCATTTAGGAGAGCAGTCTTTCAGAGGTAATTAGATTTCAATGAGATGATGAGAGAGACCTCCATGATAGCATTTGTGAGTTTACAACAAGAGGTAATAAAACTTAATTAGCATACTTTCAGTCACATGTGTGATCTCTTCTGCTAGCTGTTATTCAATAATAATGTCCTCACTAGATACCAAGAGATACCACTGCTACTTCTTGGACTTCCCAGCCTCTAAGACTCTGAGACAAATAAACTATTTTCATAAATTATCAAATTCAAGGTGTTTTGTTAGAGTGACAGAAAATGACCTAAAATACTATCAAAAGATGAGAAAAAAAATCTACAGTTATAAGAGGGGACAATGAATGGAGATCATAAAGAATGGGGACAGTGCCTATTATCACTGGCAAGATGTAATTATTCATACAACACTAGTTGTTCAAAGTATTGTTTCAGTAATAGGGCAAAATTTGGTCTACACCAAATTCTGCTCTGGTTTCACCCAGCAAAAAATCAAGCTTGAAAGTAAAGCCTAGAAAGATCAGTCTGCTCTCAAGAAATTTAACTGCACCCCAGAAAAAAGTTCAAAAATATTTATTTAAAAAGTCAAAATATTCAGCACAAATAAAATATGAATTTCTTCTACCCAACAAGAAATTTCTAAGCATGCAAAGAAAAGTTAATCAACAAATCAACCAAAACTGATCCAGAACTGACACAAATTATAGAACTTATAGAAAAGGATACTAAATTGGTTATTATAACTATATTCTCTGTATTAAAAATGCAAGAAGAAAGGTTGAAGAGTGTTAGTAGAGAAGTGAAAGAAGAAGGATGCAAACAAAATTCCTAGATATATAAGCTACAAAGTTTAAAGTGAAAAGTACATTGGATGGGATCCATATTAGGTTTGGGCATTACTATTCAAACTAAACTATTCAATAGGAATTATAAAAGAAAAATTAATTAAAATAATGAACAGAGTTTCAGTAAATTATGAAAAAATGTATTACATAAATAATTGCAGTTCCCAAAGGGGCAGGAGAGACAAAAATATTTGAAAGGATAATGGCTATAAAAATCATAAAGCCACAAATATAAGGAGCACAAAGAATATAAGATACAAGAGACATAAATAAAACTGTACCAAACTATATAATAATCAAAATGGCACAACAATGATAAAAGTATTAGAAACAGCTGGACAGTTAAGACACATTAGAAACAGAGAAATAAGGATAAAAGCAATTACAGATTTCTCATGGAAAGTAAAGCAAGTGAGAAGACAGCAGATGAAAAATCTTAAAGTATTAAAAGAAATATTTTCTACTTAGAATTTTATACATAATAAAAAATATCTTTCAAAAACAAGGGCAATGTAAATGTCTTTTCCAAACATAGAAAGAATTAATCACCAGTAGACTCACATTACAAAACAATAAAGGAAGATTTTTGGGCAGAAGGAAAGAATATTACGCAGAAAGATGGATCAACATAACGGAATGAAAAACAGAAATGGTAACTGAATAGGTAAAGACATTATTTTTCATATATTTGAGATGGGGTCTTGCTATGTAGGTCAAGTTGGCCTTGGACTCACTACGTAGCCCAGGTTGGCCTCAAATTCCCACAATCTTTCTACCTCAGCCTCCCTAGTGCTGTGATTACAGTTGTGAGCCACTATGACTGGCATTATATATTTTTAATAAATAATTGACTAAACAAAAATGCTAATGTGGTGTGAGGTTTTTAACACAGGTAGAAGTACAGTGTAGGATACGAAAACAAATGTTTTCATCAATGACAGACTGCATAAAAGACTGCTCTAATAGGATTGTATCAACCAGCAAGTTATGGCCATTTTACATCATGTAAGTACACTCTATGATGCCTGCACAATGATGAAATCATCTAATGATGTATTTCTCATTACATGTAATAATATTACATGTTGTTAGGTAATACATGAACATATATTAATTCTAAGTAGTTATATAACCAACAACAGACCTTCAAGTACATGAAGGCAAAACTGAAAGAAATGTAAAGAGGAATAGACAAACTCATAGTACTGGAAATATCACCACTCTGAATAATTGATCAATTAAGTAGGTAGAATATCAATAAGAAATTTTTGCTCATAATCCTCTTAGCCTGACTAACATTTTTAGAACATCTTACCTGTCCACAGCAGAATACATACTCTTGCCAAGGGGATGCAGAACATTTTCCAGTTCAGACCATATTCTGTGCAATGAAATAAGTTTCAATAAATTAAAATTGTGTGTATGCCTACACAATAAGTTCTGTGACTACAAAAGAACTAAAGCGGAAATAAATAAGAAAAAGACACGTGGAAAGCAACTCACTTATCTATTGCCTATTGTCAAAGCAAAATTCAAACAAGAAACTAAAAAGAATTTTGAACTGAATGAAAATGAAAACATCAGAATTTGTGGGATTTTGCTGAAGCACAAAATCAATATATGGGAATAGAAGAAAGAGATCAAATCAATGATTTTTAACTTTCATCTAAGAAACTGGATATAGAAGAGGGAACAAAACCCAAAATGAGAAGAAAAAGAAGGGCTGGACTCTGGTCTGGCAATAGGTAAGGATTATTGTCTCTGATCCAGCCTGGTTTGTCACTTGAAAAATGAGAAATACAAGAAGTATCAACATTTCCCAAATGCTAAACCTGCTGCATAAGAATCACATGGGGAGCTTGTTAGAAATACTAGTTTCTAAGATCTGCTTCACACGAAGGGAATTAAACATTTTTAATAGTGCCTGAGAACTTCTGTATTTAAACATAAAAGTGATAGGAATAGTATCCTTGGTAGCATCCTGTTTGATGATCTGATTTCTGAAATGATGCAAGTAGGAAAGCTTAGACCTGAAAAGAGGGCTTTCAACTTCAGCACAATCCCTCCCCCTTAAGTCAAGTAACTCATTTATTATGGGGGACTCTAGGGTTGAGACAACAAGGATATTGATAATAATCATTGTGACAATTAATCTTGATTGTCAAATTGATTGTATTAGAGGCGCCTAAGAGGTTAACACAGCACACAGCACACAGCACACAGCACACAGCACACAGCACACAGCACACAGCACAGCATGTTTAAGTGGATCACAGAGGTGTGACTTTGTTGATTATTTCCTGAATCTGTATTTTCTGGTATTCTTACTGTGTACTCTGCTTCCCAGCTGAAATGAGCAGCTTTGCTCTATCATACCCTTCCTCCAGGATATTGCCTTTGAGCAAACTGACCATGGCCTGGAATCTCTGAAACCATACATCAAATTAAATCTCACTTTCTTTTAAATTGCAAGTGTCAGATATTTTGTCCCAGTAATGAGAACGATGACTAATACAACTAGAATGGACTAAAAATAGAAATTTTTCATTAATCTTCTAGTGTCATATAAACCTTACAGATTTACCAAGCCTTCCTAGGTAGGTGGAGTCTGTGACTTTAGTTTATTCTCCAGTCATTCCAACAATGTAAGAATTGAGGCTATGATTCCATTTGTCTCATTTGCATTTCAGTTATGCCTATCTCTGTTCCATAATTTATTCCTTTAATGTGTATATAGTTTTATACATGTATTTGAACCACCTCAAGAAATTTATTTTGATGTCTTTTCAGACTATTCTCTAAAATAAATTTCATTTGAAATGAATTGCTCTTCCAGCTCTTTTGCTTCAAAGATGCTCTTTGATAAACTTCTGTATGTGTTTTAGAATTTTGTGTTTGGACTCATTTTGAACATCTTTTCCAAATTTTTCGCTCTATGATTTTGATGGCTGTCTCTACCTAGTCTAACTTGTGGCTTCTAACCTAGGACTAGGTTTACAACTGACCTTGGGTGTACTGGTTGTAGTAGACATTAAGAGGTATGGCAGATCCATTTTGGAGTCTGTAGGCAGTTGCTCAGTTCCTGAGAATAACAATTTTTCTTTGTCCTTCTTCTCTCCAGGTTCACAGTTTCATCTGAAGCTAAGGTCTTAGGGGAGTGGAAAGTCTTGTCCACCTCTGGCATCAATCAGGAGACTGGCTCTGCTCCAGGACTCACTATGTTTAGAATTCCTTGTCCCACAAGGAGTGAATTCCCCGTCATGACTGCCTACTTTCAGAGTTAAAACAATCCAGAATTTATAAGGTGTGATTGAAAAATACAGTGTGTACCTAAATTTTAAAAATTATTACAGTAATGTGGCACATTGACCCCAGTGTCTGATTTACACTCCTCATCCTCAGTGCAATCTAGGATGGCAACTCAGATCTTTGTCGATAGGAAAGACAGGGAGCCAGGCACCAATGGGGCCCCTAATGAGGGGCTGAAGCTGGAGTTTGGGCCTGCAGTGAAAGCCTTAAATGGGAGGTCTCAGATTTCAGTGCCACACATTAGCAAAATGTTCAGTGCTCCACCAGCCTTACCTAAAAGTGTCACAAAGGCTTTAGGAACTGTCAACAGAGCTACAGAAAAATCAGTAAAGAGTAATGGACCTATCACACAAAAAAACCAAACTTCTCCACCAAAAAGGTGACTGAGAAGACTGTCAAAGCACAAAGCTCTGTTTCTCCCTCTGATAACACCTATCCAGAAACAGAAAAATTCTTTCCCTTCAACCCTTTAGGTAGTTTAGTACCTTTTGGTGCGACAAAAATGCTCTTGGCCTCTAGTTTACTGTGGAATACAACTCAGCAGCATCTTGAATATCATATATAACCCCAAACTACAGTGAGATTGTCTGAGTCTACCTTCTTTGAGTATATCCTCTATGATCAGAAAAATGCAGTAAATATTAAAAATTTTAAAAAACAATAGCAGTAAAGGACACATTATCGCTAATCTCTCTCAGAATGTTTCTCCTTTCTTTGAACACTTTATCCCAGTTCCTTCCATTTTCTGAAGCAGTTGTGGAATTCCTCTTTCCTGAGGGTAATTAAAAATATGGTGAACTCTGGTGCTGAGTGCTATCCAACAGAAAAGCAGGCTTGTAAAAACATTAGTGTGTCCTCATCCACTTTATTCACCAGATTTGGCACTTTTGGCTCTTTCCCGAATTCAAAATGACCGTGAAAGGTTCTGAATTGATTCAGAGCATTAAAGTAAGCACAACAGCACAGCTAAAAACATTCATGAAAAAGCGCCTCCAGAACTCCTTCAGAAAATGGCAAGAACTGTGGAAGAAGTGTGTTTGAAGTAAAGGGGCCTATTTTGAGGGGGAATAATGGTCATGTACATTTCATTGTGGTATTTTTTAAAATTTAAATATTCACTGTGTTGTTCCATGACTTATTGTATGGTTTCCCTTTTTTTATGGGTCATGGAGATGTTTTTATTATACTGGAGCCTATGGGTATATAGATAGCCATATTTTTCTTTTCTTTCTTTTTAAAGTATTTCACCTGTCATTTTTTTGTGTGCACAGATCAGAAATGTAAAGTCACTTGCCTTTTTGATTGTTATTATAGAAGTCTAAAATAATTCATTTGAAAACAGTAAATAAATGGCATCTCCAAAACACGAGTCTCCATAGTAAGAGCCATATTCCCTACAACAATATTAGAAAACCTTCTGAAAGACATCCATGTTTGACTGGTTTATTCTCTCACTTGATAGAACCTAAGCACTGATATCTTCTATTAACATTTGTAGTATGTTCTACAAGTTACTATTTGTTGGTATGTTGGAAAGGAATATGTATACATGTCTCTTCTTAAAATAATCTATTAGCTGCTTACAAACAGTGTTCCCCATATGATATATTCTCTGGTAGCTGCCCACAGGAAACCACAACAAAAATATCAATTATCAGATTGATTTACTCTTTGCATCTCAGATTTCTTTAATTACTCAAGTGAACTATATGTTTAATAACAATGTTTACATCCTCAAAGGTAATGTTGAAATACAAAGGTATAGCTATAAATTACATACAAATGTGCACACATTTGACATTTTCCAAGGGTTTTCTTTTCTTCGCTGCAGGTTTTGAGAGTAGTGCTGACTGATCTCTCAACTCAAAAAACTGTTGTCTAGTTTCCATTTGCTGTTGCAGGGAGAGACAAACTCCCCCCTGAAAGGGGCCTCCAGCCCTGCCCATCAGGAAGTCAGCTACCTGTGACCAGGGAGCCTAAGTACATTCCTTCTGATAGCAGGTGTTAACCCACCCCAGCTTGTTAAGAGCCCGCAGGGCCCCTACTTTGGGAGATAAAGAGACCGCCCGTGTGGGGTCCCTCCTCCTCCACAGAGCCATTTGTTGCTGAAGATACACCCCCTCCAGGAATCTTTCAATGCTCTTCAAATTGTGGGCATGCACAATGCACCTGACCTTGTTCAAAGACAGGGGCTACACTGCCCCAGGCAAGAGTAAAGAAATGCAGAAAAATACATCTCTTTCCAGCCTTTTAAAATTTCTGTTGTATGAAATGGCCCCTGAGTCTGTCTTCCCAAACACTTGTTAGTTCTCCTTTTATTCTTTTTATTTCAATGAGTTAAGTAATGCACACCATCAGTTGTTCATCATTTGGAAATAGAACTCTTTCCTTTGATAAGATGCAGCCAATGGGAAAAATGCAAAATTTTGTACCCTCTATATTTTAAATCATTTATTTACCTCTAATAAGAATGTTTTTTGTGCCCCTCATTGAATCAGGAATGAACTTTGTGCAATGCATGTTTTGTCCTGTAGAAAGAATAAAACTCATTGGAGGGTGGAATTTACTCAAAGGGAACAGATGTCTGCAGAGCTTCTCACTGTGGCAGGGGTAGCTGGTAACAAGGTGTGACATCTGCAGAAGCAATACAGGCAGGCAATTTAGCTCCCCCAGTACTTCCCAAAAGACAGCAGACCCACACAATAGTAGAAGTCTGGCTCATGCTTGAAAAGCAGCTTATTTAGAACTCTACATACACAATGGTGCTGCATTTGCATTTTAGTTATAAGGTAAGAAAAGTGAAGTGAAATATGCATGGGCCACCAGTGGCAAAATCTACACTCAAAAGAACCCATGGTAAAACATGTGTGACCTTGAATCTATGTGAGAAAATGAGAGATACATAACAAAAATGTGATTTGCTAAGTGATTGAAAGCTTATTCTCATATTCTGGTTCACCTTTCAAGTTTTAGCTTGGTCTTACAAAGACAAACTTGATAGATACTGCATACCTAAATCCCTGTGAAATGGACTTAAAACTAATTGACAGATTTTAAAAACATGTCTGAGTCAGAGGTAGGAAAGTGCTTCAATTTTTTTTCACTCAAAGATGAAATGTATTAATGAGTATGAGAGTGTTTAGTATTGTTGAATATGTTTGCAAACAGAACTATAGTCTATAAAAGAAAAGCCTTAGAAAGTAAAGAGGTTAGGGATGAGCCCAACTAGGGGAAACAGGTGGGTTTTGGAAGAGACCAGTGAATGTTATTCTCCAATCTCCTATGATGGGGACAGGAAATAGGGGGAAATAGGTTGAATTATATCCCCACAAAAGATATGCCAAAGTTTTGATACCTGGCACTCCAGCAGAATGTTACCCTCCTTGGAGACAGGGTATTTTTAATTAGTTGATGAGGTCACACTGGATCAGACTGGGCCCTAATCAAATGACTATTTTCTTTATAAAAGAAAAAGAGAGGAGACATAAGACACTGAATGCTATATGACAATGAGGCAAAGACTGGAAGTACATCCACAAACCAAGTCGGGGAGCACCAAGGATGGTGGATGACTACCCTAAGCCACAGAAAGGTGTGGAATGGATCCTCCTTTAGAGTTCTCCAGGAGTATAGGATGCCTGGATTTCAGACTTCTATTTTGCAAAATGTGAAAGAACAAATTTCTGCCACTTTATGGCACTTGATTTGTGGTGAGCTTTGGAAACAGAATAAGGGGTATAACTTATTTATTAAGTTCCTGATAGCTGAACAGGGTTACGGGGTGGTAATTACAGCTTCAAAGTGTAACTTTTACCTTTCTGAGTATTAAAAATGATCTTTATTTTTTAAAAGTTAATATGTGTATTACAGGCAACAAAAACACAAGAAGCAAAGAACAGAGTCATTCACAGCCATAAGCAGCCTAGTTGGATTGTTTTCAGCCTGGAAGCCATCACTGACCTTTAGGTTATGCAGAGAAACTAGATAATGAGTGGCGCATTCATCATAGTATTTTAACATCTAATGTATATGAATTTTATAACAAAGAACAAAATGTGTAAGTATTTTTATAGAAATGAGAATTACTGTATTTGCATAACAAGAGCAGGTTGCTAGACTATCAGAACAAGTAAAAACAGCTCACTAGATTAGCAATTTTTAAAAACATTGCAAAGATTAGAAGTTGAAGTGGAGAAATTTCCTAGAAATTAAAATGAAGACAGAGATGGAAAACAGGAGGGAAGAGACAATAAAATTAAGGTGCAGATGAAACAGTTTCAAAAATTTAATAGTCACACCATAAAGCAATAACAGAAAATAAGTGGTAAAGAAAATCTAAATAAATAACCAAACTGATGACATGGAGTTTGCAGGCTGACAATCCTCTATTGTCATAAAAATGAGTGCAATGAATGAAAAATGGTGACCAAAAGAATGTTTTACTGTGGAGGTGTTCTCAAACTCTTTGAAGCATCTATCAAAAAGTAGCATGCATTAATTTCCTTGAATGAGGAAATATTTGGAAAAAGTAATAAAGGTCACAACAAGCAGTATGTCACAGAATTCTTCCACTTGGCTTTTTTCTCTTGCAACACCCACCATTGGTAGTCAGCCACTATGGTGTGAAGAAGTAAAAGAGACAATGGTAAGACATTTTCTCACCCTTGATAGTGGTGATCAATGACCCATACCTTTACACAAAAAACAACTTAACAAGCGAAAATCATAACAAATTTATATAATTACAGTTTTATATGATAAGAGCCATTGAAATGAAGACCCAAAGACCCAAGAGAAAGTTACTTTTATTCTTAGATTCAGCGAGGAAGCAACAGTTATGTATAACTGTGACTGAACAACGATGACCAAAAAATCCTTGTAGCCTGAGAAGAAAAACCCAACAAGACCTGTGTATTCAAATTCTTCTTGGTTTCTCTGTGTATCATTCCTTCTTGCTCAGCATGAGAAAGGACCCTTTTGAAATGAGCCTGCTATTAAATGAGGTAAATCAAGTAATTCCTTTATGACCAGGTCTCACATAGAGAGGTGAAGCAAAGCTATTGCGATGTTTTTAGGACATTTCACTAATGATTTGTCTCTCTGTGGATTGAAAACTCTGTGAGACATGGCACTGACTATATTTTTGTTTTGCTCACTACTATCCTTTTAGCTTGCAATATGCACCTTCACTTTAATAAATATTTAATGTATGAATGATTTATACTATAAGCAAAACTCACTGTTATTCTGTTAATACAAAATTCCAAGGGAGTTTCAAGCTTCCAGATTTGATTATGCTATGAACTTTCACAGTGTCAGTATCATGACTCTTCTACATTTGCTGGGAAGAATGTTGACAAAGAGGCACCTTTGCATTAGAATTGTAAAAGAGTGCCTCATGGTTCCTGACCAGACAGGAAGGACTGAATGATAGGATCTTAGAAGCTGGACATTTGGAACTTGTACTATTCAAGGATGTACTGAAGTAGGGAAGACACAACCTATACAAGACATGGAGAGAAGATATATTACTAGAGAATTATAACATCTGATTGACGAATTCAGTTTTCTTTTAAAACTAATCTCTCTTTGGAAAAAAGGAGAGGAAACAAACTTATGATCAAATTAAATATATAGTACTGTTGAGTCCTCAAAAGAGCAGCAGAAAAATTTACAAATCAAGAAAGGCTAAATGTATTAGGTCTAAAGTAATATGGATAATATGTCTTTGAGAAAGACTTAGTCTCTGTATCTGAAAATGGGGAAATTAAAGGAAGATATGAAACGTTGAACTTAAGAATGGACAATGACTAAATTCTGTATTATTCACAACTTTTGCAGAATCAGCCAAGGAAGCCAAGCCATAATCTCTGTAGTAATTGATCCAAAACAATCAGTACTTAGTGAATGACTGCAAGCTCTCCCAACTTTTCTCCCTACCCCACAACTTAAACCCAAATGAAAGAGTCAAATATACTAATATGAGAGTCAAATATACTAATAAATATACTAATAAATAAATATACTAATATTTACTAGTACTACTATACAAATATACTAATAAATAAAGAGTCAAATATACTAATACTAATAATATGTGATTAGCTCACAACCTTTTACCCATATTTTTATTTTTACTATGGGGGGTTGGTTGACCCCAGACCCTTGCACATGCTAAGCAAGTGGTTTACCACTAAACCACATGCTCAACACTTCCTTCTCTGGCTTTTAAACTCTAGAGCTTTACTATTCCCTATCTGTGATTAATTTCTGCCAAATGCAAGTGAAGGTGGCTTACTCCCTTGCTATATATAGCAAGCAGTGAACGACTCTTCTCATCAGAGTTCTATTCATTTATTTCCACAAATATTCATACAGCCAGGACTGTATGATTTCAATACAAGTGTCTCAAAACAGGGACTGATAGGAATGGGCAGTATGACATATATTTTAGATCAGAAGACACTGCAAGGAGAGAAACTTAAAATCTAACTTAAAAAGTGGTTAGCCTTAAATTGAAGCAGTTTAATAGGGACACAGTCTATTTCCAGGAGCAGGTATTTCATGGAGTAAAGAGCTAAAATAGTTGTTTTTAACACAGAGAGAAAATCATGACTGGTCCCAGCATTGGTTAACGCAATAACAGGAAATTATGTTTGTTTCAATTTGAGTTTAGCATGATTGTTAGCAAGATGGTTGCTAGAGTAAGACCAAAAGCTTATTCCCTCTTTCAAAAACATCCATTTAAATCCACAGAATTATCTTTGAAGAGCTATAAAACCAGTAAAAAGACTACAGGGCTGGGCAATTCTTGAGATTGGTAAGAAGAAATAAATTCATTTTTAAGTGCATTTTGATTTATTCTTTCTTTACCCAACATAGATGGCATGGTCAATCACTTGAACCATGCTCTTATTACCACAGCTTCCTTATCTTATTATCACAGCTTCCTTAACTATTGTGACTGAGGGCTAAACTTAACCCTGAAATTTTGCAATGGAAATGGTTTGTCATTTCTTTTTCCAATTCTCTGTTGGTAATGACTATGAGGAATTGTGTATTGATAAGGGGACCAACTCGATTTACAAGAAATAAGAATTGGTTTACAATGTCTATTGTGGACATAACTAGAGAGTTTGAACTTTATCATCAAGCCTCAGAAATTTATATCTCTATTAAGCTTTGGATCCACATAACCAACTATCTACTGGGTCATATAGATGTGGACATCTATAACTACCTTAATCTACATATGTCTAAAATTGAAATTTTAGCTGCCCTTTTTACCAAAGATTTTCTAACTGACTTATCAGATCATCTTCATAATCCTTGCCAGCATCATAGTCCAGGCAACCACTGCCATAGTTTAGATTAGTACTCGATTCAAAATAAATCCTTTGTTCTTGAAGATGTAAACATAAGCAGAGACTTCATGAACAAAACCCAAACCACATGGAAAATACTACAAAGAATCAACATGAGATTTTTGCACACCAAAAGAAATCATCAAGTAAAAACACAAGACATAGAGTGGGAAAAAAATTATAGCCAGTTGTCCCTTAGACAAAGGACCTATATCTAGAACATACAAAGAGTTGAAAGAAACCAGACCCCACCCAAATTCAAAGACCCTATCTAAAAATAGGCATCTGAGATAAATATATACTTCTCAGGTGAAGAAATACAAATAGCAAATAGATACGTGAAAAAATGTTCAGCATCATTGGTCATTCAAGAAATGTAAATTAAAACAACACTGAGATTACATCTCACTCGAGAAAGAATGGCTATCATCAAAAAATCAACCAATAAATGAATTCTGGGGAGGTGGTGGGGAAAAAGGAACACTTCTTAACTGTTGGTGGGAGTGTAGACTAGTACAACCACTATGGAAATCAGTGTGGAGATTCCTTAAAAAACAAGGATTAGAGGTCCCACTCAACCCAGCTATTTCCCTTCTATTTTTAATTCCCAGAAGAATTAAAAGCATCACACCACAGCAATATATGTGCACTCATGTTGTAGCAGCCCAATTTGTAATAGCTAAATCTTGGAAGCAACTCAAATGCCCATGAACCAAGTAATGGATATATATATATAAATATATAAGTATAAATATATAAATATATATATATTATTCAACCATAAAGAAGGATAAAATTGAGGCTTTTATAGTTAAATGGATGCAACTTGAGACAATGCTCATAAGTGAAATATGTCAGACCCACATGTGTAAACATCGTATTATTTCACTAGTGTGAGAAGCTTAATGAGTAAATAAGATCTAAAGTGTACAATAGATATTATAAATTGGGAAGAGACTATTCAAAAGAAAAGATAAATTTATAAGGGAAAGGGGCAAGAAAGGAAAAGGAAAAATACATATACACTTAAGATAGTTAAGATAGTTATACAGCTATTTTCTTTCACTTCATTGATAACAAAGGTTTGTGCTAATATTGTTTGGACAATATTTCATGCCTGATTTTGTACTCTGAATAACTACTGTGAAGATAACAATGTGCAATGTATTAATTATTTTTACCCTCCTATTATCCTGTTTTGAAACTGTTCTATTTTTATTTCTATTTTTTTCTTTTTCCTCTTTAAAATAAATAAATAAATCTTTTGTTTTAGTCTGCTTCATACTGCTAGAACAGAATAGCTAAGATTAGGTACTTTATGAAGAACAGAGATCTATTTCCTATAGGCCTAGAGCTCCAAAGTCCAAGGTCACAGGGCCAGCATCTGGTGCGGGTTTTCATGCTGCACTGGCTTCTCACAAAAAGCAGGAGGGAAAGAGAGGAAGAATAAAAGAGGCCAGACTTCTCCTTTTATAAAAACCTCTCTGCGATAATGGCATTAATTCATCCATGGGGGCAGAGCCTATGTGGCTTATGCACGTCTCACAGATCCCAACCCTTAGTTCTGTTACATTAGGGATTAAGTTCTCAACACATGCCTTTGGGAGCCGCATTCAAACCGCAGAGCCTTCTTTGACCTCTGACTAAAGTACTTTATTCTAATGGTAGAATCATGAGCATCAGCAAGCGGCAATGAGGAAAGAAGTGGATGGACTGATGGAAACTGATGTCTGGAAATCTTACCTGCTATACTTTTGTTGGTTCCAAGTTAAAAAAAAAATGCATAGAGAACAACTGAAGCAAAAAATGCTTATCTCAGGAATAGCAAATTAAATGGGAAAAACAAAGATAATAAAGTTTTAGGCCTTTTTGGAATCATTCTTTACACTGTCCCACTTAGTTTATGTATGTCTGCTCATCTTTTTCACCTTTCCTCTTCTTCACTCCCAATATTTTGTTGTCAAATTGTCATTAGGAGACAAATTCGTTTATCTAAAGAATCTCAGTGTCTATCCCATGTACGATAGTATCTGTATTTAAGCAACAAGTGCCTCCCAATAGAAACAGGCATAAAACTGATGTCCTAAGGCAACGGAGGGGTCTCTGCTGGTAGCCAGGATTACTGCTTCAAAGCAGAAAACTGGTGAAGAAAATTGAATTCTTATAATGAATTCCATAACAGCAGCTTAGCGGCAAATGATTTTTTAAAAGTCACTTGACTGTGCAAACTGGTTAGAGCAGAAATATTTTAATGACATTTCAAAAGCTTAATGTCAACCATCAGTGTCCAATAAATGAAAATTACTTTTTGTGATACATTTGGAGATAGGATGGTTTTCTGAGCGAAATTCTCTCAAGCTTTGCATAAAATATGGGTTTTTATTTTTACTTTGTGTCTGTTAATATAAACTTTTTATACTTGTTTGAGATAAAGAAGATAAATTAGACACTACTTGGGATACTGAAAAATGAGTAAAATTTTAGGACATGTTAAATTTATTATTTGCTTATTGAAAGAAAAAAATTATTTAAGGAAACAATTTCACTTAAAGAAAGTGCAATATTTTAATAAACAGAAAGGGAAAGGGAAATATATTTTGAGATAGAAGTAGAGTCACTGGAATGAAAAATGCAATGTGCCAAAGTAGCTACTTTGAAGGGAACAGAGTGATCTGAATATAACATTTTGTAGTGCTCCTGTAAAATCCTGACTTTGTCTTCATCCCTACATTTAACTAATATTTATAGCGTGTTTATTCTGTGTGCTAGTATAGTAGGAGGCCTTGGTGATATTTCAGTGAAAACACAAGCCTACCACGAGTGGAATTGCCAACAGTTTACACATGCGTTCATTTATTTGGTAAAGTGAGGTTTTGGTCTGTGTGGACAACTAAAGTGACAATGGTTTCAGCAATGTCTCATGTGAATACAGACTATCAGACCTCAAAGAGTGGCTCTGTCATCATGGAAAACCTCAGATATTTTGTTGCTGCTCCATGGTTCTTGGCAATGTGTGTATCTAGCCTTTCGTATCTGTAGTTTTTCACTTTCATGATGCATTTGAGATATAAATGCTGTGTGTGTCAATAGTCTATCATTTTTATTGAGTAGTACTCTATTCTATGGAGGCATTACCATTAATTTCACAGTTAAGGAACTTTTGGGTTGTTTGAAGATTTTAGAGATAAAATTGTCAAAAACATTTTTGTTTA
Organism: Dolichotis patagonum; assembly: GCA_004027295.1. NCBI lineage: Eukaryota > Metazoa > Chordata > Mammalia > Rodentia > Caviidae > Dolichotis > Dolichotis patagonum. The sequence continues at coordinate 1,622 of PVJX010033413.1, read as the reverse complement.
TATGTTTCTGTGTCAATATAACTTTTTCATTTCATTTGGATAAATAGCTAGGAGTAGGATTAATGAACTATATGCTTAAGTGTATATTGAACTTTATAAAAATTGTGCAATTATTTTTACTCTGACCATACTATTTTGCATCCCTACCAGCAACGCATGGAGGTTTTAGCTGCATTCTCATCAGTACATGGTATTGTTAGCAATTTTTTTTCTTCTTATCTTCTTTTGTTTTTTCTCATTTTGTTTCTTGAGATAGAGTTTTGCTGTGTAGCCCAGGCTGGCTTCAAACACAAGCCAATCCTGCCTCAGCTTCCTAAGCGTGGGGATTACAAGTGTGGATCACCACACTTGGCTCTTCTTTCTTTTTCAAAAAGATGTATATCAGTAATTCTCAGTAGTTTCAATTAGCACTTCACTAATGATTAATGATATTGAGCATCATTTTATGTGCTGTTTATCATTTGCAGCTTCTTTAGCAATGTATCTCTTCAGATAATTTGCTCACTAATGATATTTGATTGGGTGATTAAGTATTGAGAGTTCTCTGTATATATTACCTAAGAGTTCTGTGTCAGATATATGATTTGCAAATATTTTCTTCCAATCTATGCTTGTTTTCATTCTTTTAGTAGTGTTTGCAGAGAAAATGATTTCCTTTTGACAAAGTCTGATTTATTTATTCACTTATTTTTACAGATTGTGCTTTTTACTTTGTATCTTAAAATTTTCAGTTTTGGATTTTGTCTTAGCTACTTTTCACTAGTTGCTGAGACAAAATACCTGATGCCCAAAGTTGGGAAAGGAAAGGTTTATTTCTTACAGTTTTTGGAGGTTTCAGTCCATACTCAGGTGGCTCCAAGGCAGGGTGGCATGGCGGGGCCACAGTTCATGGCGGCTGCAAACAGCAAGCAGAAACTGGCAAGAGAGAGACACGCCTTCTTCCTGCCATTACATCACATCCTGGCTCTACCCCTAGGCTGGTGTAGCACTCACACCCCCAATCCAAGCACTAGACAATGAACCAATCACAAATGCACAATGCAACTACATGAGGCCTGGGGGCCACCAACATAAACCATGACATTCCACCCCTGGCCCCCAAAGACTCATGTACAAACTTTATACAAAAGACATTTAGTCCATCTCCAAGAATTGCCGAAGTCCTAACATTTTGAGCATTGCTGAGAAGTCCAAGTCTCAAGTCTCTTCCAGTATCTATGGCAAACTCTTAACTGTAACCCCCTGTACAAGTTAAACATTTCTGAAATGCAAAGGCACAAAATAAACATTACCATTCCAAAAGTTACAAACAGGGGAATATAAAGCATTAGAAACAAGGCAAGTCCAACACCCAGCAGGGTGAACATTAAGTCCTAGAGTTCCATGCTCAGCATTTGAAGGAACCTGGTTGCAAGCTCCAAAAGGCTTGGGTGATTCCATCCCCACGGCACTTCCAGGGATTTCAGCTCCCACAGCTTTTCTCTTAAACCTTCTCTGCTCAATTTTTGCAGCTTTCCTTGGATGATCCACGTTCTTGGCTTTTCCAAACTTCTGGGGTCTCCGCTGCCCCTTTGGCTTCACACTTACATCTTTACATATTGCCCTCTCAGGGGCACACTGCT
>PVJX010033412.1:0-19702 GCA_004027295.1 Dolichotis patagonum | reverse complement strand
AAAAAAAACCATAAATCATTAGTTGACAAACCACATACTGTCCTCCCAGAAATAGCTGTTCATGTTACAAAATTAAGGCATACAAAGTGAACACACAGTGAGGCTGCAAACAGTTACAAAAAAACAGGATGGAATAAAGCCAATTGAGACAGTATAGCGAAATTGGCACAGAACATCAAAGCAGGTCACCAGGACAACAGTAACAGGCAACATTGTATATCTCGTTGTCTTCACAATAGTTGTTCTTTTACTAGGTACAGCAAAATCAAAGAAATACACAACATTATAGAACACATCAACACAGAGTATTGAATAGAGCAACACCGTTAATCAGGACAAAGCAAAATGGCGATAAAAATATCTGCCTTCAGAGATAGTAGAAGGAAACTCCCCGACTTGCTGTACCAAATATGGTCATCTACTAAGAGATACCCAGATGCCTGGATCCCAATTTTTAATGGGGGGTAGGGGGGTGTGGTATGTTTGATTCTAAGCCCTCGCCCTGGTAAGCAGCAGGCTGCTTACTGGTTGGCTTGGCGCCCTAAATTCCAGCATGGCGCGGATCTCAGGAAACACTCTTGCTTCTTGTTTCCCTGCCCTGGGGTGGCCGTGGCTCATTGTTTTGTTTTTATTGGTTCTATTTTGTTTCTGTTTTGTTTGATTTTACTATGCCTGAAGGTATGGGCAGCTATTTTGAAGACAATAAGAGGCATTGTGGTAACCATTGTTGATTTCCTATTACCTTGTTTTGAAGTCCTGTGTCACTTACTCACTTGATTTGATTGGTTTTATTCTGTTTTATTTTGCTTGGTTTTATTCTCTCTAAAATAGAATTTTTTTAAAAATTCTATTTTAAAGAATAACTGAAATTTTTCTTTTCCTTTCAGCTGCATTGTCACAGACCAAGCAGTCAATGAGAAGCCCAGACCGAGGTGCAGTGAGGACCAGCCACTCCCCCAAGGGGATCCAGCCCCTTCCCTCTGCTTCAGACGCCCACTTTGGGGGTTACTTCAAAGAATTTGTAGGATTCTTGTCTTTTCAAAAGTACATGCTATTGCCATGAAAATTAATGAATAACCTTTTCTATGGCTATCTATAAAGTGAAAATCGTTCAATAAAAATATTTCCCCTTTTTGTTCTGCCTTTGAATGAATTAGAAAGTCAAAGAAAGTTCCCTAGTCAAGGAAGAAAGTCTGCACCCAGTGTCAGTTCTGCTGTTCCCTAACAAGGTGAATTTCAGTGAGTTATTAAATCTCGGCTTCCCTGGATACTGAGGGAGAAGGCTGAGTGAGGTGTTTGGGACGGTCTCCTCCAGCTCCAACCTTCTACCATTCCACCTGCATACAGAGAGTCAGTGCAGGTCAACCCTCCAGCAAATCCAAGGTGCATCTTCAAATAATCAAAAAGAAAGGTGTTGACAATTGAAATTTGTCCTCTTCATTTAGACAAGCACAGACTGTCCAATTGATACAGAGTGAATTAGGCCAGGAAAGCAAATCTAGCCTATTTCAAAGCGCTTCTGTCTTCCATAGATTGATCACATCTCAACCAAGTTAAAATAGACAAAGTAGAAACATGAGAACAACTCAAGGTCCATCTATTTCACCAGCCTATGGAACATGTGTTTTGCTCAAAGCCTGCCCTATGCCAAAAGAGATGAGCTTTATCAATGTCACAGGAGGAAAAGTATCATCCAAAATGTTCCTTTACATCTTAGAGATAGATTCATTTCATTTATCACATTGGTTTTTAGTAAAAATAATTTTTTAGTAATCAGCTTATTTGTCCCATCATGCACAGACATTTTAACCATCATGCAATGATTTTCTGATTACTGTAAAACTCTCCATATAAACAAGGACACATCAGCCACACTTCACATTTATAAGCATCAGCCTAGAGCAAAATCATTCAGTGAACATTATGTATCCAATATCCCTCTGCTTTGTATCACCTTGGACAAGGTTTATTATCACAAACGGAGCATGTCTGATGAGTCTTCTAAAGTATTTGGGGTACTTTCAAATACATCATTCCATTTGATCCCCCCAATCACCCTGTGGGTTCAACAGAGAACGAACTCTCCCCACTTTTCAGATAACAAAGCTGCGTTGCAGGAAGGGAAGTAACTTCATTGAAAGTGCACAGCACAGCAGCAACCTATGACTCATACACGCTCCCAGACTCCAAAACTCAGTAGCATCCCACAGCTATGGTGCCTCTGGGTGACTGCTGCACATGTCTGCCCCTGAAACTTCTCTCTTCAGTGCGAGACCTCGCTTCCATATCCATGCTCACCAACTCTTGTCCAGTTTTGGAGGAGAGGGCTGGGAGGGGCAGGATTTCTCTCTAATGCTCCATAAATCCTTATTAAAATATGAATAGATACCATTGAAATTGTAGTCTCCTTCTTCTAGAAACTATGCAAAGAAGCTAATAAAACCTAGCTGACAGCATTGTCATACCTCAAAGAGTACATTCTAATGACAGCAAATCACTAGGCCAGTGAGGAGCTAGAAAGGGCACAGATTTGTAGTCCCAGATGTACCTCGCTGGCCCACTGTTTTCTCATGAAGCCAGATCTTCTAGACAAACACCAGTACAGATGGCAGCCCTGCCCACTCATATCCCAGCTCAATATAACTCAACAATTACTGAGCACTGACTAACTACAAGACAATGACCCATGTGATATTGAAAGTCAGGTAGCTAAAGAGCAGAACCTTTGATCAGCAATAGCCGTGGTGGTGAACCTATGGCACACAAGCCACAAAGCTGTTTCTGTCACTGAAAGCTCTAAAACATTTGCCTTCGGTGAGGTATGGCAAGGGAAGCTGTTCAATAACATTGCAGGGAAAATCATGGGATTCACATTTCCACTCAATGAGGAAATGACGTTATTAACTTGAACCAAATTTAGCATAAACATGTTTGGACAACATAAGTAGCAAAATAAAATTCTCTCCCATGGTTCCAGCTTGGGCAGAGTAGGAGGTACATGGAAAGAATGTGGTAGCACCAGGCAGAGAATGTGGATAACCATCCGATAAACTCAAAGCCTAAGGAAGACACTACTGCTGGAAAACAAATACTTAGTAGCAGCATTAAGTAAATAAAACTTGAAAAACTGTGCTTCTTTTAATAGAACTTATTTGATCAATTTCTGGAACCTAAGACATCAATTTGAACAACGGTAGAGCAAGAGACGGGGAATTAGCTGTCAGTAGTAATGAAAATACCGTACAAAAGTGAACCTAGGGCTGGGGATTTAGCTCAGTGGTTTAAGTCCTTGCCTGACAAGCATGAGGTCATGAGTTCAATCCCCGGTACCAAAAAAAAACAAAAAAGTGAACCTAATCTACACGTCACAGAACATGCAGAAGAGGTCTGCAGACTTATCCCTGAAAGAAAAGACATCTGAGAATAAGCTAGACCTAGTTCTTAGAAGAATGTCTGTGGGCTAAGGGCTTTCATGCGATTCACAGTGAAAACGTATTAGAAATTTATATGCAACTCATTGTAATTGTTGTGCCTAATGATGCTTAATAGGCAGTAAACTCTTCTATTAACTGGTAGAGAAGGCCCTGTGTTAAAGACACCTTCCGACTAATTCTGCCATGGATCCCTGAACTACACAGACACACTGGGCTACTGTACTGTCATTTAGAATCTGACACCCCAAAAGACTTGTGCAGACATTTTAAAAGGGATTATCAAAAATAATGAATGAACATATGAAAAAATGTTCAGCTCCTCCATTCATCAGGGAAAATGGCTAATTAGGACCACAGTGATCACAATAAGATACCACGACATTCTCACCAGAATGGCTAAAGGGTAAAATCCTGACCACAGCAAAGGTTAGCCCGAGTCAGAAGCGACTAGAATTCTCCATGGTGATGGGATTACAAATAGGCACAGTCATGTCAGAGATGTTTTACAGTGTTGAACGATACTTATGCCATCCATGACACACTATTTGTAGGAAACGCAACAGAAATAGTCTGAGTGCCCATAAGTTTCACAAGGAACATGAATTGCTCCAGCGTCATGCAGCCATGTGACCATGTGCAACTCAGCCATCCTGAGTGGCAACTGCTTGAATTGAGAAGTACCTGGCACATTAGGAAAGCTTACTTCTGGGTGTGTCCATGGGATGTAGTCAGAGATGACAGGCATATAGGTCAGCAAACAGAGAGAGGACAACTGACCCTGATGGTGGGTGGCACCATCTGATAAGCTTATAGCCCAGGTGGAATAAAAAGAAGAAGAAAGAAGTCAGCCTGTGCCTGTGAGCTTGATTCTGCTTGAAAAGGTGTCCCTTCGGCTGCTGTCATTACCCAAGGACCTTGGACTCCAGCCTTTCCATGGGGACTCACACCAGCAACGCTCCAGAGAGTTTGTAGAGCTTTACCCATGGATTAAGGCTGCATCTTTGGTCCTTCTTGTCCTGAGCCTTCTAGCTTCTTGGCCAAGTGGGTTCTCTGAATCTCCAACATACAGTCATTGTAGATTACCCTGATCCTGTAAGCTTCTGACCCTGTGAACTAATTTGATTACTTCCCTTTTATGATTTTATATATATAATCAATTTTATTCCTCTGAAGAACCCTAATTGATATCAGTGGAATATTATTCAAGAATAAAAAGGTACAACACTCATGGATAAATGGAGCTACATGGATAAATCTCGCAGGTAAAACTGTGAGTGAAAAAGTCACAAACAGAAGAGTACACAGATCAAATTAATCTGTTGTGATAGAAATAGGGATGGTGGATGTTCAGGGTAGGGGATTTCATTTTAATTACTAGAAGGATTCTGAGGGAGACTGACTGAGTCCCAGCAGTGCTCTGCATGTCTTGATTTGGGAGGTAGAAATAGATATAGACACATATTGTCACCCGGGGTAAACAAAACTAGATGAAAGCCCCTTACACTCCTTTGGTGGATGACGCCTGATGGGGTTCCTTGGGTCTCACATCCCTATTCTCAAGAAATCCCCAAGCTAAGCTCTGGTGGGGAGAGGATGGCTTCTCTTCTGGACTCATTATGTAAAAGAAGGGCTACAGAAGAGAGGAATGAATCCTCACTGCAGGTACAGAGAGGGCTCCAGAGGAGGCAGTGCTGTAGCTGGGCCCTGAATGATGAGAATTCAGTGTGAGAGCAGAAGATGGGGTATTCCCAGCAGTGAGCACAGAGTAAACAAAGTGCTGTTAGCTCTCTGAAAATGTGGCCCAACATATGAGATAGGTGAGTTCAAAGAAGGAAAGATGCATTTTGGCTCTTGGTTTCGGAGGTTGCAGTCCATGGTCACTTGACCCTATTGCTTTGGGCCTGTGAAGAGGGTCATGGCAGGGGAATGCATGGTGGAGTCAAGCCTCTTACCTCATGGAGGCCATGAAACAGGAAGAAAGAAAAAGGGCTGGGCTCCTGGGGTCCCCTTCAAGGGTGCAGTCCCAAGGACTTACTTCCTTCAGTCAGGCTCTGCCTCCTGAAGTCTCCACCTCCAAGAGCTCCATCAGGAAAGGAGCATTTCTGAGCACATCTAAGATCAAGCCATGACAAGTATGGGGGTAAAATCAGATTGGGCTTCCTCCAGGGGGAACAAAAGTTATGTGGCATAATAAGGATGGTGGGATGTGAAGCCAGTCTGAGAGGCGCAGGAAGGGAAAATCACAGGTCAGGGACATACACACTGGTCCTTGACTACTGCGGTTATTTATTCTGCACATGGAGGATGCAGTCAAGAGTTGGCTAATGGAGAGAAACAGAGTGAGGCAGGGAATACACAAGGTCAGCAGTGGAGAAGTGTTGTATTTATGGTACACAAAGGAATAGATTTAATAGAGGACACATGATTTATAAGGTATTTTATAATATTCACCCAATAAGTTAAATATGGAAGAGTATAATAAATCTATCCATGCACTATAGACCCAAAGAATCCAGCTGAGGGCTTGGATCCCATGGCAATGTCCTCCATGAGACCAGGTAGAGGCCTAGGGTCCACAACAATGTCTCCTGCATGTCTGTATCAAGGATCTGCTCTGGGAAGGCCCAGACATCAGTGGTGGAAACTAGAAAGTCTGCACCAGCAGGGTGAAGAATCTGTGCCAGCAGGCTGAGGGATTTGCATGAAGCCAGGAAGCAGTGCTCAAAGTAAGAACCAGAGCTCCCCCCAAAGAGAACCACAGCCATCTTCAGAGACAGCAAGGACCCAAGCTCCTCCGATGAGGAGAATAGCCGGTCCCTATCAGGAGAGCCAGTGTGACAAACTTCTCCAGGAAAATCAACAGCACCCTCTTCCTCTCCAGTTCTCCCTATATGCTGTTGGCAACAATCCTCAGGTGGGCCCTCCACACCCAGCACCACGCTGATTAAATTCAGCTGGGCGTTACCAGTTGACCATGAGTTAATCCATCCAACTAGGTGATAACTAGTTTAGCTCCACACTAGTTGGCCCAGACTGAAAATGTCCCCCATTTCTCAGAAGAAACAGGATCTGCAAATTTGTCCTGGGAAAGGCGACAATCTTCCTGCCATCCGTCCCCCATGGAGGGAGATAGCCACTCCTGCAGGTATTTTCCTAGGAGCATCAGTTCTGACTCCAAAAGTGATACCTTTGATCCTGTCCTATGCCCAAGGTTCCACATCCGAAGAAATGAGCCATCAAATACAAAATTAGATGCAAGGGGTTAGTACCCAATCAGGTTGGAGCCCAGCTCCCAACAGTCTCATTGAAGATATCTCTACAGAGAACAACAAACAAAACTAATTTCAGTCATTCATCCCAAACACTGCTCTGAAAGATGGAAAGACTCTTCTCCTGCAGTGCATGTGAGCAATTCCTTTTAGCAGTGGATACCCTACGCCGAGTTGCAGCATATGGTAATTAGCATACTCTTTCCTACAAGTTTTAAGAAAATTTTAGAGCACTGACAAATAAATATTTCTTCATGGGGAAAAGAACCATGGATTTCCAGCTTTAACAAAGCTCTGAAAAATATTTATTGGTTGTCTGTATAACAAAGTTACAATCGTCATTAGTTTTTCACATAGTCTCTTTCACACCAACAGAGTTAAAACCTGGGATATTATTGTGACCTAAACTATGCTCATGCCTGAAACATGCTTGCCTAGGAAGTATGTCAAGGAAGCTTCACTGAGCTCAGAATGCAAGTGACAAACCCAAGATTACACAGCTAGTGGGAAAAAGAGGTGGGATTTGCCGCCCAGATTTCCCAGTGTTGGCCTTACTCTTATCACACCCTGGATCCAATCCAAAGCCAGCACACCAAGGTCTATGGTTCAGTCAGTGGGCCCAGGACTGAGGTTAGTTAGCAAAGGTTGGGACAGTCATTCATTTCCATTGCCCTTTGGGCTTCCCAGTTCTTGCTGCTGGGTACCTGGTGCTTTGGTTCTGCTCTGGGATTATCTGGGATGGTCCAGAGTGACAGGTAGATCCCATTCAAATCCCTTCCTCACTCAATCCTCAAGGGGCATGGTGGGGCAGGCGTGGTACCTCTCTTGGCCACTGTGAAATACAGCCAGGAGCACATCATGGTACTACTGGTAAGGTTCAAGTGGCATCCTCCCATCCTTCTTCAGTGAAGCAATACTTTCTTTTCATGCTCCTATGTCATCCTGTGACTGACCATGTTATAATAGGAAGTACCACATCACTGTTGACTTGGCCATCTTCCCAAGAGATAATTTCCATCTGAAAGCAGTTCTGAACACTTACTCCCATGCTGCATTTCTCTTTTCCAGCCTCTCCCTTCTTCAAAGACGTCATCCTCCAACTGAGAACCACAAGCACAGTCATGTACCACACCTAAGTCTACACGCCCCGGGTGCCTCGTTTATGATCTCCTTAGAAAGATGTAGAACGCCCTGCTTCATGACCAGACCCTCAGCTGTGGCTTCACATCTTGCCAAATAATGCACTCACACCAAGAATATTAGGAAAGAGAAAGAGGCAGAGGGAGGCAGAGAGGGAATTGGGAGGTCGACTGGGGGTTTCCCTCACACACACCCACACTGGCGACTTCATATGTTCGGCTGACTTCCTCTCCGAGGGCTCGGTGGCCAGAGCACACTTATGTGTCTTTCCTGACCCCACTCATCCCAGCGCTAGTTATCTTCGCCGCATCACGAAAGAGCAATGTGGCTGTGCCCAAATCTTTCCAACTATGTGTACTGAATTATACTGACTCTCAGCAAAGATCCCTCCAGAACCAAAATTCACCCGCCCGTGGAGGTCACAAGAGATTATAGATAGCATTTTCCTCTGTCACCCATGTACAGAGAGAAAAGGGCTTTCGATATAAGGGACACACAGCAGAGACCGGCATAGTCAAGAACTTATTATGCACCCGTAACCCACTGGGGTTTTGCACACATCATGCCAGGCGGGGGCACTAAAGAGTCCCACACCTGGCCAGATGGACAGAGCAAAGGACAGACGTGAGAGCTGCAGCCTCGCTGTCCAGTGGAGTTTCCATCTCCACCTCTACAGCCTGGGGACTCTGCCCAGTGTGAGAAAGGAAGTAGCACTGAGCAGGAGGTGGACAAGAGAGAAACACTGTGTCAGGGTCTGTCACTGCCCAAGTCAGACAAGGTTTTGGTGTTGGCTCCCAGTGACAACCAATTCCCTCCACTTAACGACTTTCTGTCATTTGCCTATGACCACCGCGCACGTCGCCGACCTCTGGCGTCGTCTGGGGAAGGCAGAAAAGGCGGGGTGGGCAGGGAGCTAGGAGACGCCACTCGGGGCCACCACCAGAATGACCCAGTTCACAGAAGCCTTGGTGAAGGGGAACAAAGAACGAGTTCTCTGGAAGCTGGGACACAAGCTTAGCCGGGAGAGTAGAGCTTATTTTATCAGGAAATAAATGAGAGGCCTGCACCATGACAGCTTTTTTCCAGGCGCATCTTGCGGATGAGGAGGAGGGTGTGCGTTCAGACCTCAGGAATCTCCACACCACCCACTGGCTCTTAGGACGCCAGTCGCATGCTGGGGAAAGCACGCTTGAGTTTTCGCTTGTCTTTCTGAGGGAGTGTGGGGAAAGCCCCAGACAACAGCACACTTGAGTTTTCGCTTGTCTTTCTGAGGGAGTGTGGTTTCTTTCATTTTGTGTTTGTGTTTGGCATTTTTTATTTGCTTGTTTGTGTGGATGGTCTGGTGGTTACTGGCCTTCCCTGTGTGTGAAGTCCTTGCCAAGAAACCTGATGTCTGCCATGTACTACCTCAGCCTCTCTGGCCAGGGGCCAGGCCTGAGGTGGTGGCTGTCGCTTATGATGGCCTGGCTCAGAGAATGCATTCCAGTGGGCACCAGGGAAGCCAAAGAGAGAGGAGCGCTGAGGGGCACAGAGCCAGGCAGGCGGTGACCAACCTGCTAAACAGTCCCAGAGAGAAAGACAAGTGTCTGTCACAGAGCCTTCCACAGAGGGAGAGAAAAATACTAAGCCTGACAAAAATACCACTCTCTGGAAGTGCCGCCACTCTCTGGTGGCAGTCAGTGTGTCCTTTTGTGTAAAGGTAACATACACTGTGCCCAGCAAAGCTTGAGATTGGAGTCCGGGGTCCTACTGGACATCTGCAGAAAGACAAAAGAGAAAGACAAATTTTAAGGTCAACTGGTCCTCTTCTCCCTCACAATGGCTCAGAGGTGTTTCTTGCCTCAAAATCCGAAATAAACTCAAACACCACACCTTCCACAACGCTGGGAGTTATTTTTAAAAAGGCAAACTAGAGCTTTGAAGCTATTTCAAAAACCTAAGATATAATTTAGTTTCAGGAGGATAAAAAAAAACTAGGAGTAAAAGAAGTAAAAACACAAGATATAAAAAAATAAAAAAGTTCTAGAGAATTAAATTTTGCAACTGAAACACCAGCCTTTGGTTTCCCTCATCAATCACGGCTCTGTGTTACTGTTTTGGTGAGCAGATTTCTGAATCTTATTTGGAATGGTATAATTTTCAGATTAAGATTTTCAAAGAAACCCAGGCCCAAAAGAGTAAAAAAACTGGAAACTACTCCACGGAATCATTTTGCACAAGGCGGTGCATGTACGTAAGATATGCCAAAATGAGTGTTTCTTAAAATTCTCCACCGTCCTGGCTCGCCCTGCTTTCCCTGTGCCCTGCCAGTTTCCTGCGCTCCGTAGTGGGGCCAGCGTGCATGTTATCTGAGATAACATCAGGTCCACGCTTCAGTTACCAAATCCTTGTTTTCGGAGACTTAACTCAGGTATAAAATGTGTTTGGGGCTCAAATGTGGCAGATAACATCTAAGCCAGTGGTTCATTCGCAAACATCTTCTCAAGGGCAATCATCTTTTAACTGCTTATTTTCCAGTCCCAAAGTGCAAATAAACAGAAGGTCATATGGTGAAATTACCCATGGTGGATCCCAGCACAGTCAGGGCCTGACTAATTGGGTCCCGAAGGCTGCCTAGGAAACAATCCTACTTCTTAAATTGAACGTTTTTTGCAGGGAAGCAGTTGACAAGAACAGAGTTGGTGGGCAAAGCAAGAAAGGAGATATTCCAGTGAAAAGCCTTTGGAGTTCGTTGTTGGGGCATCAAAAATAAACCCCAAAAGAGGACAAAACCAATCTCTTCACTGTTTCTCCTTTCCTAAAATCTGGATTAAGTGCTATTGAATTCACATCTAGGGCTGTTGGATTTTTAAGAACCACGAAATTCGGTCACACCAGCATCTACTGCTTTTGTGCTGGGCGTGAGCGCTGGTGGAAGGGACCACAAAGAAGGAAGATACAGCTGCTGGTGCCAGGTGGAGGATATGGAATAAAGGAAAAGATAAATGTGAGAATGGGGTGGCATCAGCCACAGCTACACATGTCAGCCATAAGTACCCCAGCATGGGAAAGAGTAGAAAGGGCTTTAAAGGTAAGGTTTGCAAATGGGCCAGGTTTGCATGCACTTGGGCAAAACACTTGACTCCACCTTGGACAATGCATTTAATCGCACTGTGTCTCAGTTTCCTTATCAGTAAAATGGGGTTGGATATAATACTGGGCTCACTCAACTCTGCCAGGCAGGGTGTGAGCTACACACTTGTGGTACCAACACACTGGGAGGCTGAGGTAGAAGGATGGGCAGTTGAGTGACTTAGACCCTGTCTCAGAATTTAAAAATAATAATAATAACCAAAGGGCTGGGGATATGACTCAGTGCAAAGATACTGGATTTAATCCCCAGGACTGAAAAAATAAAACAAAATAAAAAGAACTTGCATTTGTGCTTGGAACATGGGAAGCACTAAATGTGTAAATTGGCCAATTCTTATAAGAGAAAGGTCAATATGGAGAAAACTAAAACCAAAAAGCAGAGGTGAAAGACTCAGTGACTCTGCTGCCGTAATGCTTGATTTTGTCTGCTTGAGTCCCCATCATGTCAGTGACACAGGACACTCAGGAGAGGCCCTCAGGACCGGGCCTGCCCTTCTCCCTCCAGGGAGCCCTACTGCTGTGCTTGGAGCGACTCCAGCACTTACAGGGGTGCTGCAAGGCTCCAGAAACCCTATCTCAGTCACGCCCGGTTTCCACTCATTCCACGGTCCTCCAGATCCATCTGCATGCAAGCAGCAAAGCCTAACCTCAAAGCAGTTTCTGCAGAGGGGTTTGCAGAAGGAGGCCGAGTATCTCCAGCTGGAGCTTTGGAAAGATAGAGACAGAGCAGCGCAGAAGCCATAGCCTGGCCAGACTTTTGCCTCTCCTATCTGTGCTGGTCAGCTACGATCCCTCGCCTGGCTTTCTGGGGAGGTGGGAGCCTTGGCTGCCAGCACCTCGTGACTCACATCTTCCTGCTTTGCCACAAAAGGCAACAGATTCCAGCTGAAAAATCCCAGAAAATGACTCTCATTGGGTTTAGATCCCATATCCACTTCCTGGACCCACCCATTTGGCCGGAAGCAGAGCTGAGATATTGTCGTGGGGCCAGCTGTGTTCTCTGGAGCTGCTCAAGGCCAGGAGTCAGGAATAAAACAGGAAGATTCACTGGGGTTGGAGGTAGACGGTGTCCCTGGCACAGTAAAGTGCTGTTCCCATAGGCAGGGACAGATGCCAGGAGAGCGAACCCATGAAAAGTGGCCTCCGTACAGCGTGGCACTGTGAATAAGTAACACTTTTATGAATAAGAATTGGTAGAGTGGGTAAAGTATGTGATTACCTCTTTCCCACATTCTTCATCTTTCCTCCTTTAAGATAAATCAATCTCTTCTGTCTATCGCATAAAAGCAAAATGCTTGTATGTGTGTGGTGGGGAGATACAATATCACAGAATGTGGATTCTGTGATATTTTCTGTGATATTCATTCACGTCCCACCCCAGAGTTAGGGAATCCCTCAGGGCCTCGCACAGGGCAGGCACTGGTAAGGGCTGAACAGCCATAGGAGTGAATGACCGTGATGTACTTTTCTTTCTCAAATGGGACAGTGGAACCATAGAAAGATCAGTCACACACCTGTGTTAAAGCACGCGTTCTTTTTTCTTAGCCTAAGGCATGTCATGCAATCAACAGAAACCTCAGCTTTCTCATTTTAACACGAAGATACTGATCTGTGCCTCAGAGGAATGTCTCAGGACTGCACCTGCTAACGAATGGTGGGGAGCAAATATTATCTGCATAAATCTTTTCCTATTAGTTTTCTTTCTTTTTTTCTTAATACACTGAGGTAAAACAGGTAGCGCTTAGTAATAAAAGAAGAATTTACAAAATTTACTTCAGTGTTCTCAAGTGCAAATTACTGCCTTTTGGTAAACTATAGAATGTATTTTTAGGGGCCTGTGAGCACTTGTAAATTTTGTTTTCTCTCCTCATGCTAAAGTTAATACAAGCATATTCTAAATAAATTAGATGACTACCAGAAAAGCAAGTACAGCCACCAAGCTCATGTTGGCACTCAAGATTTTTTAGTGATAAAGAATTTGCTAAAGAGACTAAGGTTAAACTTTATTTAGATCTCACAAGAATAAACGAATGGGTGGATGGGTGGGCAGATGGATGGATAGATGGGTGGATGTGTAAATAAGCCAATAAAATTTTTTTCTACCAGTGTACTTATAATTTAGATTATTTTCTACTTTTCTCTCTAGAATACCTAATCTAAAAGCAAACACATCAAATTGCTTATATGAATTCAAATTACTTTACAAAAATGGAAAGATTTATAAAATGTACTTAGCAAACTTTTTAACACCCAAGTACTTCTAAAAACTACTTAAGAAGGTTGACAACCTTCCTACTACTACCCTTAGACAAGAACAAGGCATTTTTTAAGAAATCTACCATTCCCTAGCAAATCTCACAATTAGCACCACAGTAGTGAATTCATTCCCAAGTGTTTTCTTACTTAGCCCTTGCGTTACGGTCTGAAAAGTAGATAGTTACCCACAGATAACCCAGGGAGATGCCTGTGTGGAACTCTTGGACCTCTTTTCCTCCCATCCCGGCCTATTTTCCTCTGTTGTACCTCTAAGCCCTGAACGTCTGTGCAGAGCTTCCTGCGATTTCCTGAAATTATTTGTTACATACTTGTCTACTCTGCAAGACTGTGGGTTCTCTGAGGGTGGATGGAGGACTTTACTTATTTATACCCTTGCTCAGTGCCAGATAATATGTGACTTTATTTTGACTCAAACTGAGTTGATCCAAAAACAACCTAGAAGGCAGGAATGAGATTCTTCAAGACATAAGCTCTCTAGAACTTTCTCTTGCTGCTTTCATGCTGGTGATTATCCCCTGTGTACAGCTCTGTATGTCCTGCAGAGCCCACCTCTGCGGAGAGTTCCCTGGTGAGTAGTTTTTCTTTTCAGATCCATTCCTCCATTCAACAAGTACTTATTCAAAGTTTCTAAGACACGTTCACAGAAAAAAAATCTGTGAAGCAAAGGACAGAAGGGTCACTGCCTTACATGAAATGCGGTGTCAGAGAAGAGAAAAAACAAGAAGGATGAAGGGTCAGAGGGTACCACCCCCAGGAAGGAATGTGCGAGCCACGCTTGAATGGAAGCTGTGAAGTAGCATACATGTGTGTCCTCTAAGTCCCTCGCAAAGGAAAGGGTTTATAAGTAAAGTTGCCTTTAATATCTTAGTCCATTTTATGTTACTATAACAGAATCCCCCAGACTGGGTAATCTAGAAACAATAGAAGTTCAGTCAGCCTGTGGCTCTGGAGGCCAGGGAGTCCCAAATCAAGGAGCCAACAACCTCTGCTACGTGACAACATGGTGAAAGGGATCATAGGGCAAGAGAGCAAAAGAGCTTGAAACTTTAAACACTTCCTCTTCTTACAAAGCCACGAATGCCATCAGGGACGTCTCCTTCTCACGACTTCATCTAAGCCTAATGACGGAGAGTCTATTTCCAAATAACCACAGCAAATGGAGTTGGGGTTGTTTCCACATTCAGATTTGGGAGGGAGACACATTCACACCATCGCACTTACCTTGAAAAAATTTTAATCACAGCATTGTTTTGTTTTTTTAGTGTCTTCTAAACCTATACCAAGAATCTGGAAGTTGTCTTCTGCCAGTGGCAACGGTCCTTCCACAAAGTCAATCCTTACGTTGTTAAGCTTGAAAGATACTGCAGGTACTGAACCTACTGATGATTTAGTGTTGGGCTGACTGTATTAATACTGTGAGGACAGAGCCAGGATAAATTAAATCTTAGAACGCGTGTTCAGAAAACAGAGAAGGTCCTTTCATCACACGCAAGCCAAAAAAGCAAAACAATGGCAACACAAGGCTGCTAAACAGGGAGACAGCATCCACGGGTGACAGAAAACACGGACCCTGCTGCATTGTGTCATAGAGTCTCCGTTTCAAAACGCCTTACAAATTATGCAATGAAAATGGCCAGGTGCTTAGCAACGCAAGTGGCTTTTCTGGGTGACTCCAGACCCCAATGAGCCTCACGAAGGATCTGAAGGAACGCACAGGAAAACCCTCTCAGGGATTTGTGGGAAGGCAAGCATGGGGCCAGACACTGTGAATTTGGTGAATATTGTGTTTTCCAAAAATTATGCCTCGCAGTGCTCAGCTTGAACCGAAGCCATGGATGCCAGCCACTGTTAAGAGCTACTTGGGCCCAAGTAGTCTAGCGAGGTGGACGCAGCAGGAAAGCGTGTTAAATGAGCACCTTGAAGAAAGCAACTTCCCATAAGGAAAGAAGCGGTTATGCTAAAAAAAAAAACCGGCCCGGTGAAAGGGCTCTGACTGTTGGAGACCATGAGCAGTTACCAGCTGCTGACCTACCGTTTAGACCTGGTAAGGGGACAGCCACTCCTCTACATGAATGGGCACAAGGACAGGTTCAGTGTCAGCTTGGAATGCACCGTATCTGCTCTGCAGAGAAGCAGCAGGGTCCAGGAAAAAGCAGGACTAGAGCATGGCTGTCTGTCTGTTTGTTTTCATGAGTCCTTGCTCTGAACTTGCCTGCTGCTGTCCAAAGGACAGAGACTAGGACTCTGGATACTCAAGGAAGTTAACATGGGCTAGTGTGTTCCACCTTTTAAAATTTGCAAAGAATGGCAGAAAAATTGCAGTGTAATTTGCATATTCCTCACGCTTGCCCCACACGTTTTTAAATGTGCTTTCACCATCTTCCCTTCTGATAGGAGAAGGCACAGTTCCACATGTACAGCTTCTTTCAAAGCTCTAGCGCTGGGTAGAGATCGTGCTAATTATTTTTGCATGGTGTGCTGAGAGACACGGGCTGCACAGCTACAAAAGGAGTCCTCGTGCTCTTTTGGAAGCCAGGGCCATTTGGAAATCTGCTCTGTCTCCTTCCCTTGTCCTAGAAAGAGCAGAAACTCAGTCGGACTCAACAGCTTGAAGTGGGACTGATATTTGTCAGATGCACCTTAACGCTACATCTGCTGCGTTTCTGTAAACCCAATACTTTAAGGGGACACAGTGAGAAGGTGCTAGCACTTGAGTCTTACCCATGGGCTTTGATTTAACGACCTCTGAGATTCTTTCCAGTTCTCCAGCGTGTTTATTTTGAGAGCTTTATAACTTCCGACGCGATACAGAGGCATCACAGGGGGATTGAACACCACTTATAAATCTGTGTTGCACATGATGGGCCAAAGAACGTGGGCGCTCTTATCAATCAGGAATGTGCAAGCAAGTGGCAGGCTCGGCCTGAGGTTTATTAGATGGAATCAAAAGTCTTAAAAACATGCCTACCCTTTGACACAGGAATGCCACCCTGAAACCATAGCCTGGAGCAATGGTTAAGTTTGCGGTCAAAAAACTTAGCACTAAAATGCTCACACAATGTTTTTAAAAATATTTTTCCAAAACCAGAAAACACTTAAATGTTCAATAGCAGAGATGAGTGTTGTAAATTGTGGAACAACTAATTGTATACTAGAATACTGTGGGGTCATCAAAAACTAGCCCATAAATGTGCATTTATTAATGTGGAAGAGCAGGCTTTAAAGTCTGTATTATGCCAAGTACATTGGCGCATACCAACAATCCCAGGTACTTGGGAGGCTGAGGCAGGAGGATGGCTGGTTGGAGCTGAGCCTGGGCAACTTAGCCAGATCCTGTCTCAAAAGAAAAAAAAAATTGAAAGGCTGCAAAAGTAGCTCAGTGTTCCCTGAGTTCAATTGCCAGTACTGAAAAAAAAATGAATAAACAAATAAAAGCAGTATTATGTTATTGTCTGGTGCTTTTAGCAGACATATCTACTTATATACTGAAAAAAACATTTTTAACAGAATTACACCAAAACATTAATGGTTCTACATTATTACCTCTGGGGATGGGGTAAGAAATGATTTCTATTTTCATCTCTTTATAGTCCTTTTCTAAATTTCTACAATAAGAAAATATCTGTGTCACAAAAATAGTTTATAAGAACAAAGTATGCATTAATACATGCATTTATTTCTGTATTCCATGATTATTTATCAAATTCCCATGAATCATAAGGCCTTGTAGATGTTAAGGGAACATAGGTTAAAAACTCTATAAAATTTTTATTAACCACTTGATTGCTTTCTTTGTAACACGTAAGAGAAAGAATCTCAGTCCAATGATGAAAATCAACCCAAATAAAGTTGAAAAGCTTATTTAAAGTCACATAATGAATTCAAAACAGTAGCCAGGATTTTTAACCTCAGATTTGCAAAGCTGAACCCAAAAACATAGACTGTTCTCTTATTAGTCTTAATTTCTCTTCATTGCCCACTGGAACTGAAAGGGCCCTTGGTGCGGTCAATGTTTTGAAGAAAACGTTGGCCACGACACCCAGCAGCTGCTTCCATCAAGAAGCGCAGTTGGTTTCCCCACCCTTGCCACGAGGCTGCTATGGGACTAGATGGTACCAATTCTGAGCCTCAGCCCCAAAAGATGTTGCAACATTTCTCATTTGGACCCTCTGTGACCGCATGAATCAGCATGCAGCAGCCCGCTGGAGAACAAGTAAACTTAGGAACAAAGGTCCCAGTCACCCCGCCCTCTGATCCTCAGACGCAGCCAGAATAAAATATCCGGTCCCAACTCCCCAGCCAGCTGACCACAGACACATGAGTGAGCCCAGCTAAGGTCAGGGGAGCCCACTCTACCCCAGAAAAACCACCCAAGGAGTCTGCTTCCAACTGTAAGCCCACAGGACAATGAGCAAAATAAACCTTTGCTGTTTTAAGCCACAAAATGTTGAGGTGGTTTGTCACGCAGCACAAACTAACCGATACATAGGTCTGGGCTCAGCTAATCTTCCTTGTTCAAATGAGGACACCAAGGGGGTAAAGCAAGGACCCTTCTCAGAGCCACATAGAAAAATCAACATAACTGAGTGGAAAAAACAAGTCCTCTTGTCCTCCCATCCAGCGTCCTAGTCACTGAATGCTTCAGAAAAAGACGAACACAGTTCACACTCACAGATAGAACGGAAACCTTGGCAAAGCAGTCACTGGGCTTCAGGTCACCATGAGCTCCATGTTGTCCTGCCAACTCCATAGTTTGGCTGCCCACGATGAGCAAAAACACCACACTTTGTTCTACTGTGGTCCTGTCCCAGGCAAAGCCAGGCTTCCAGCCGTCCCAGAGACCTTGGAAGCCTCTCTGTGTTCATATTCTCTCTCTCTCTCTCTCTCTCTCTCTCTCTCTCTCTCTCTCTCTCTCTCTCTCTCTCAGCAGTCCCATGACTGATGCCCACTTCATTCCCTGACTTCTCCCACTTCCTGTGTGCCTGACAGAAAAGCTAATCAAAAATCACCACCTAAACTGAGCCTCAAACTGCCCTGACAACTAATCACAACATGCAGCTCTTTGCAGACTCGTCCCAAACATTAGCCAGCTAATCCTCACAGACACCCTGGGTGTCCATTAGGCCACATATTGGTGAGACAAAGCCAGGAGGAGCAACTACTGCAGCTCCTGCTGCAGCAGGAAACAAGGCCTGGCCCTTTAGCCCAGGGCAGACCCCAAGCCTCCCGCTCCCCCTGCTGTTGGCCTGAGAGCTTCCTTTTCCATTCACCACAGGTGTGTTTTACCGCAGCTTAACTAGCAGCTACTATTTATTCTCCGGGATTTTCTAAAAATGTGCTTTCGGAGGCCTTCATTCCCAGCATTGCTCTTTATTAAACCGAGCCACAGAAACGTATTGAAAATCATGAGCACTGGGAAACATACTGAGTCCTTTATGACTGAAATAATCTAATAGACAAGCTGTTGTTAATTTACAACCTTAATTTTCAGACACACTTCTTGAGTCAAAAGTACTTCCTGCCCCGTAATTCCTGTAGGGATACAGGTGGCCCAGGACTAAGTACACATCTACTGTACGCTCGAATGTATTTCTTGTTTAAACATTTCTGAAATCTCAAGTTTATGTCTAGACTATTTTAATCAGCTAAATGTCATAATAAGCCATATGTTGGTCTTGATCGGTTACATACACCAGCCCTACTCATAAAGTACCACAAGGTGTTTTGAAAAAGAAGTCTGCGTTTGTTTTACCAAGAAAAGGGTACTTTCAGCCCATCCTATCAGGCCTGCTGGCAAGCAGAAAGGGACCCGAGCTCCCGGGGGGAAATGGGCTCCCACTCTCTTTCTACTGGGGCACGACTTATCAGTGCTGATTGCAGACTTCAGAGTTTCGAAGCAGTACACTGATACTGTTTTCAGATGTCACTTGGTCAGGCAAGCAGGACAGTGTGGAGGGCGTACATCTGTTCCTGGCTGCACAAGGGTTCATCATCACCTGTCTTGGCCCGCAGCGCCAAGGACGGGGAAGGTAAGAGCATCGCTGGCTAAGTCAGTGTCCAATGCTAGCCGAGAACCTGTCATGGAGGAGAGGCTGATGAACAAGGGAGTCCTGGCACCTGTTCTCCTGGAGTGTGCAGCTTTACAGGAGGCAGGGCACACGTCACAACTAGTGGCAGAAATGCATTTCTACAAGAACGCATTGGGTATTCTAGAAGCTCATCCCACAGACACAGATTAGTCCAAAGGGTCAAGGACGTTTCCCTGAGGCAATGATGCTAGGCTTTGATCTCAGGAATGAGCCGCAGTAAATTGGTCAGGCAGGAAGTGGGAGTTAATCTGGGGGAGGGTGACTGAAGAGGTAAGAATGGAATTAGGAAGGGACAGAGCTGCAGGAGGAGCAGAAGGGAATGAATGGGAGACTAGAGGAGGAGCAGGAGGAGGAGGAGAGA
>PVJX010033411.1:0-19603 GCA_004027295.1 Dolichotis patagonum | reverse complement strand
GATTTAACAATGACTCCATTACTATACCTCACACAGCTATTGGTCCTCTGTGTTCCTCTTTTTGTCTCTGAGTTTGCCCTATCCTAGGAACCTCAAATAAGTGGACTCATACAAGTCTGTCCTTTGTGTCTGGCTGTGGTAGTCAGGGTTCTAGAAAGACACAGAATCACATGTACCTGAAGATGTCTGTTACAAGCAATTAGCACATGTGAGAAGGCTGCCATCTGTCAGCTGGAGACCAACGAGAGCTGGGGTGTAATTCCACTCAGAGCCTGGAAGCCTGAGGACCAAGGGAGCCAGCAGTGTAAGTCCAGCCCAAGGACGAGAGAAGCCCAGTGTACCTGCCTGAGTGACCAGCAGGAAGCTAAAGGGGTGGCTTCCTCCTTCCCCCACCTTTGGTTCTATTCCAGCCCTCAACAGACTGAGTGATGTCCACCCACACCAGGGGGAGAGGGGACTTGCTCTCCTAAGTCTACCGACTCCAAAACAAGCCTTGCCAGAAAGTCTCACAAATGCACCCAGAGGTAACGCCTAATCCAGCCCACAGGTAACAGGTGCAGTGGGTTATTTCACTTACCTCATGTTTTCAAGGTTTGTTCATACTGAGAGACACTCCTTCCTTCGTATGCTGGATAATATTCACATTTTATCTACTTATTCATCTTCCGATGGCTATACTTATCATCTAGGATCTGGGATGAAGCATTTAAACTTTTCTGTTGTCAGTGCCTGAGAGGGAACCGTCTTCCTGTGCTCATGACACTCAGGACAGTGACTAGACACTTCCTCCCCCAAAAAGACCCTCAGCAAATAGTTAAAGCATCGAATGCATAAAAGAGAAATTAATTCCTGTATAAGGGTAAACACAACCAGAATCCTTTATTTCTCCACCTTTTTAACTAGCTGTGTGCTAAATTCTGTATTTTATATTTTTTGGTTTTGTTTTTTAAGACAGGGTCTCACTATGTAGTTCAGGCCAGCCTCAAACTCTTGGTGATCCTCCTGTCTCAGCCTCTCTGGTGCAGAGATTACAGGCATGTGCCACCACACCCAACCATAATTTTATTATTATATTACTTGCGTGTCAAGATACCAACCATGATGATCCATTATAGTCACCTAAAAGTTTTTTTGTTGTTGTTTGGGTGATTTTTGCAGTACTGTAAATTGAACCTAGGACCTTTGTACTGACCTATACTTCCAAGTCTTTTTGAGTTTTTGTGGTTTTATTTTGGGTGTTTTTGTTTTTGGTGTCTTTGTTTTTGTTTTGAGACAGAGTCTTCCTAAGTTGTTAAATTGTCCAGGTTAGACTCTAACTTGATGATCTGCCTGCCGCTATTACTTAACTGTTCTTTTAGGTTGAAATAAGCTAAGTCTTTTGCCGAAAGTAAACACTGTCTCAAGTCCACGTTTGCAGCCAGCTTTGCTTAGATGTAATCAGATATCTGATGCCTGATATCTGTTGGTTTTCTCATGCATCTTTCTGAGAAGCCTCACTGTTGCCAGAGTTATTTCATTATGGAAAACGAAGCAACCATAAACTCAGAGCACAGACTTCCAAACCTTGACTGACATAAATATTTGCTCAACAAAGTTCCAGAGTTTTCGGAACAAGTGTTGCTCAGCAACGCACAGCTCCACGAGGCAGACATTTAAAACGTTCTGACACAGAGCCAGAGGCGAGGAAGTACTAGCGCTAGTACTACGTACTACGTTGCTCCAGGTACATTTCAGTTCTGTCCTTCAAATCATGTCAATAATCTCTGTGCTGGAAAAGTAAATGAGAAACAATCCAAAAAGCAGTGCGAGTAATTCTAAGCAGGTGCAGACAGAGATTTATACCGAATATCCACCTCAGCCTTAACTGTACTGTCTTCATCATGATCGTACAATTACCTCACAATCCAGGCGGTCTGCACATTGACCGTCAGTTTATTCAGCTCCTCTCACCTAGGGTCCGATGGCTGAAACTCGTGTGTAAAGTGTTAGACTGCCACCTGCTGGTTCCCGACCAATATTCATGGGAAAGATAAAATGGAATCCGCAGAAGGAGAAAAAACTCTTCGTTCAGTAAATCCTCCAGATGAAAGAGTAGTGAACTAGAAGAGAATAGGAAACTTTTTCTCTGGTACCCTGCGCTGTAATTCAGCCTCTGAATTCTAGGAGAAATCTTGAATAAACCAGCAGTCTGAGCCCAATACTGGTGGATGGTTATGCTCCCCTTAGGACTTAGAGAATTCAGAGAACAAATCTAGTTCTGGTTTCAGCGCACTGATAGTATGGCAGACAGGGTGGGTTTAGGGTGGAAGATGGGGAATAGGAACCAATCACTTCACTTTCATTGTCAATATTGTCTTATCTGCTCTCCAGCGTAGGCAGGGATTGACTGTGGGGCATGAAGAGGTTTTTCCAGCTGGGGTCCATCTGTGTGTCTGCCCAAAAGTGTTTTGTGCAGTAAGGGCTATTCTGTAGGATTCAGGGACAGATGTCAGACCCACACTGCCTGGGACAGTCGCCAACAGTCCCAGGGGGTGCTTTTGCACCTGAAAGTGGCCTGTCCATGCCGACGAGACGCCCAAGACTTGCTGTGAAAGTAAAATGTAGCACTGATTGATTACATTGCTTAAATATTGAAGTGATACAGTTTTGGGTATCGAGAATGAGATAAAATGTACTATTTAAATTCATTTCATCTTTTTTAAAAAATGTGGGTACTAGAAAGATTTTAAATGACTCGTGGCTCAGATTATTTTTCTACTGCACAGTGCTGAGTCTGACAGACAGTTACGGCTGCAGTTTAATGAACGGTGGCTGCAGACTCAGGGTTATGTCATGGTATGTCAGGCTGAGGGTTTTACGCACACTGGTTTTTCATTTAATCTTCATCCTGACAGCATAAAAATATGTACTGTTATCATTCCGGTGTCACAGGTCAGGAGACTGAGACCAGGGGAGAATAGAGAGAAAGGCTCCCTAGGCTGGGTGTCACCGTCTGGCCTCAAACCTGCAGATATGGACATCCAAAGAGAAGGCTGCTACCCCAATGCCACTGTCTAGGTCCTTTTCTTGGTCCTGTTTCCTGACCTTTTGTGTGGCTTCATCATAGGCTCTTCCCCTCTTCCCTACTGGACCAACGTGCTATAAATTCTAGAGTTAGTTAAAATTAAAGAAAAGGAAATTTCGCTCCCTTTCACATTTTTCTAGACCCATATTAAGTAATATATTTGGAGGTGGAGTAGTATATAGAGGTAGAATTCTTTCCAACTATTCTGTCTAATTTTTGTCCATCTTGGCTTTTGGTGTCTCAAAGTATAAAATTTCTCAGACATCATAAATCCTTGAGAAAGTACTCTACAAAGTTTTAGACAAAAACAGATTTTCCAGATTTGCCTGGAATTTTTTGGCCTCTTGCAAAGAAGGAACATTCTGTTTATACAAAAGCGTGGAGTAAAATTTCTGTGAGCCTGGACTCCTCCTGTTCTGTGTGTGCACCATGGCTGCTCATGCATTTGAACATGCACTCGGACATCTAAGCACACGTGTGCGCACACAGTAAAAGTCGTTCATGGTGTCTATTGCAAAAGGAAATTGGGCCGGGGATTTAGCTCAGTGGCTTAAGCGCCTGCCTGGCAAGCGTGAGGTCGTGAGTTCGATCCCCATTACCAAAAAAAAAAAAGGAAATTGGGCTTTTGGCCTTTTCAGTTTTCATTAGGCAAATTATTTAAAATCCGGCAACAAGTAACATAACAGCTGTTATTTCTGGAGTAATTATTCAGGAATGAATAAATGTGACCTTTCCTCCATGTCTAATCACTTCCTGCTTTGTCTCTAGTTGTTTTGATTCTTTCCATTGTTGTGGAGTGCCAAGAAACTTTTAGCAGTGTCTAGCAGAACAAAATCCAAACAAATTATATGTTGAATAACAGTTTCTAGTGCCAAAAGAGAAACAAAGACTATATTTTTTTAAGACTTGGCCCTTTATTTATCTACTCCCCTCCTTATCATCCATCCATCTATGTGTACCTACCATCTATCCATCCACTCACCCATCCATTTACCCATCCACCCATGCATTCATCTACCTATCATCCATCCATGCATTCATCCACCAATCCATCCATCCACCTGTACCTACCATCTATCCATCCATTCACCCATCCATTTATCCATCCACCCATCCATTCATTTACCTATCATCCATCCATGCATTCATCCACCAATCCATCCATCCACCCATACCTACCATCTGTCCATCCACTCACCCATCCATTTATCCATCCACCCATCCATTCATTTACCTATCATCCATCCATCCATTCATCCACCAATCCATCCATCCACCCATACCTACCATCTGTCCATCCACCCATCCATCCATTTATCCACCCACTTCATCTGTTATCCATTTATTCATTCACCCACCCAACTATCTACCTATCCATCCATCCTCTCATGCCAGGGATGGGAAATAGAAATTCAACAGAAAAATAGGAACTTAACCCTGGCCTCAAAGAACTTGTATTCTTGTGAGAACAGTAGACAGTAAATAAGCAAACAATCAAATAAAACTAATTATTGAGATGAGTTGCATGAGGGAACAAGGTATGGAGATGGAACGCAGCCAACTTCGACTGGTCAGGGAAGGCTTCGGTTCTGTGCAGGAAACGGTCCAGCAGTCCAGGCAGAAAGAACTGCAAACAAGTGATCTGGTAGCTGTCGGAGTGGAAAGCGGTAGAGAAAGGACCCAGAATCTTGACAGAATGCAGTAAGTGCAGGTGAGCAGTACGTGTGAGCGAGACCAGCCCCTCACTTCCAGCAGACAAAGGAGCTGGGTTTTAGCCAGAGCTTGCCAGAAGGCAGTGAGGGGTCCAAGCAGATGTGCGACGCATGCAAATTTATTTATTTTTAAGAGTCTATTCTCATTGCCGGGTGGAAGCTGACTGAGGAGGCAAGAGGCCAGGCCGGGCGTCTCTGTCGTCGAGAATTCTTTTGCCCCTGACATTCCCATTCTCCACATCTGTGCTGCTGACAACTGTGAGTTCTGCTTCGAGTCCCAAAATGCTCCACTCATTTTCCAAGTTTCAAATCTTTTTAAAATTTTCTTACTTGCTATTTTTGTTTGCTTGCTTCCTGTCTGCATATCGAGAATCTTTAAGCTTCTTAGAATAGTATTTCCATCCTCAGTTATCCGAAACATCTGGACATAATTTAAAAGCTGTAGTGCTCGCCCCAGATGTGCCCACAGCTCGAGGTCTGTCCATGGCCTCCCTGGCTGCTCGGAACCCAGTGACACGCTCGTCCAGGGACACGTCAGTGCTCCTCTCCCTCTGTCACGCTCTCAGTTGTCAGCAAGTCTTCCCACACCTGTGATGAAACACTCTCCATGTCTCCCATGAGCAAGACTCAGCTCTCTACTGAGGCACCCTGTCCTGCCCCAGGGACAGGCTTGTCCCATGTGGGTCCCCTCCCTGAAGCCTGGCCCTGAGGAATGTCCTATGGAGCTGTGTGGCACCTGTCCTGAGCTCCCCAAGCAGTGCACTGACCTGGCCTGCTGCTGCCCCAAGACCCCACGCACCAGCACTGGGTCAGCGCCCCTCTGCCTTCTCAGGGCACCTCAGCTCTGCAGTCAGCCAGGGATAGGCCCCCCACGAGAGACAACACCTAGTCCTGACAGCTTCGGTCCCCATGGATCTGCCAGTCACCCTTCTCTGCCCTGCCCAGCACGCTGAAGGCCGACCAGTGGACTGACCCAGGGGTCCTCTGCCCTCCTGCTTGGCTTGGCCTAAGCGGACCCAAGCGAGTCAATGAGAGGAGACGGAAGTCAAGATTTTCATTCCCCTCGCCTCGCCCTGGAGGCTGGGTGCTGTACTGTATCCTGCCTCACACCCTGTTTCTGAAATCCCTGCCAGGACAGATCCCAGGCCTCCCTGATCCTCAGCTCTTCCCGCCAGCTGGGGAGGACAGCCCTTCCTCCAGGGCCACGCCCTCAGCTCCCCAAATCCTGTGACTGCCTGGGTCACAGCTCTGTTTCTTGAGTAGAACCCTACACAGAACACAGAAGGCTGCCAGCCCACACTGTGCACTGCCCGCCTCCCCGACACTGAGGGCAGAATGTGCATTTCATCTTCACTGAAAACTTAAGAGACAGAGAGATTTATTTGTTTAGTGCTGCTGGGGACTGAACCCAGGCTCTTGTATGCCCGGTAAGCAGGCTCCCACTGAGCTACGCCCCTGACGAGGGAGACTGTCACCACCCTCCCGTGACAGGCAGGAAGCTAGACACACGTGGCCAGTGTAGCTTGCTGCTGGCCCTATGGCTTGGGAGTGACACATCTGGAACTTGAGCCAGGGCAATGTGACCATAAAGCTGATGCTCATAATCACAGTATCCTAAATAATTAAAGTCTGTTGTGACATTTTAGCAAAGAATGCTGTGTTCAGTGCTTACAGCTGGCTTGTTTTGGTGCCTCCTGATAAAGATATTGGTAAGAAGCCATAGAATAAATACTTTTTCTATTAAGAGGAAAAGAAAGTCTGCTTGGAGTGTTTAAACAAAATAAGAAGCTATTTTAAAATACTATTCAATCATATGACGTTAGAATAAAGGAAAAAGGCAAGAAAAATACTTTAAATTCTTGTAATTATTCATTTCCATAGGACAAATTTGGGTTTTTGCTTTGTTTTTGCGGTACTAAGAATTAAATTCAGGACCTTTGCACTTTGAACCGAGTTATAATCCCATCTCTTTTTTAAAAAAATTTGAGTCAAGTTCCACTAAATTGCCCAGTCTGGGTTTGAACTTGTGACCCTCCTGCTTCAGCCTCCTGGAATGCTGGGATCACAGACATGTGTCACCATGCCAGGCTAAGACAAATTAGCATTTAGAAGAGGTAGTTAAGGCAGTTAACAAATTTTTAGGGTTGCTCATGTTTAAAAAAATCTGTGGTCATTTACAGTGATGGTTTTCAACCTTTAGTGTAATAGCTACCAGATAGGACTATTCCCTAGTGTCTGAAGAGGAATCCCTGGGCATTGTAGCAGACAAAAAATGGCCAAACATGTCTGTGTCCTAACCCACAAACCCGTGGATACATTTTTCTTGTATGGCAAAAGGACTTTGCAAACATGACTTAAAACCTTGAGATGCAAAGCCCGTCCCGTATGATCCGAGCAGCCCAGGGTACCACGGGTGAGTAAGCGAGCAGACGCACAGGTCGGGGTGACCTGATTTCCAGCTGAAGCCTGTGGCAGCCCTGAAACCTGCAGAAATTTGCAAGGATGGGGTTCTCCTGCAGCCCGCCCAGGAAAGCAGCCTTCCCAACCCCTGCCAGTTTCCAGCCACAGAGCTGGGAGGTCATAAATGAGTGTCATTTCAAGCAACAGGAAACCAATTCAGGGGTCAACTGAGAAGCCTGTGTGTGACACACCCTCCGTTGACTCCTGACAACCGGGCCTAGGAGTAATGGATGAGCCTGGTCCCAGGCTGCCAGTGTCAGGACAGGATGCCTGGTGTTCACCCAGCCACTAGCCAGCTTCCCCTCATCGGAAGGCAAACTTTATAAAGCAACGTTTTACTGATGTCTGTTTGTGATAGGTGGGGACTGCGTTCACTTTGAGGAATCTGGTCTTGTTCATTTGTACTCTCCTGCCCCAGCCTTCTTCCTCCTTTCTCAAATCCCCTCCTCATCTAGACAGAGTCTATCTCTCTATTTCTCCGTGTCTTTTTTATTTTGCCCTTTATTTATATTTTGGGTCTTTCATATTAGGAAAACCAGCCAATATTTAACCTTCTGCTATTGTTTATTTCATGTAGTATTATGGTCTCAAGACCCAGCTGCAAGTGCCACAGACTTTCTTCTTTATGACTGAGTAGTACTCCATTGTGTATACCTACCACATGTTCCTAATCCATGCGTCACTGATGGACGTACAAGCTACTTCCGTGATTTAGCTGTTGTGAGTTATGCTGCTATACGCATGAGCACGCATGTATCCCTGTAACATGAGGACTTCGGCTGTTTGGGGAAGATACTTAGAAAACGGTAGCTCGGTCAAATACAATTTCCACATTTAATTTTTCCAGGCATCGCCACACTGATTTCCATAGTGGCTATAGTAGTTTATACTCCCACCAACAAGGTAAAAGGAAGGGCTCCTTTTCCCCCACAACCTCACCAGCATTTGTCATTTTTTTTTTGATGAGAGCCATTCTTACTGAAATAAGATGAAATCTGTTTGTTTTAATTTGCATTTCCCTAATGACCAAAGATACTGAACATTTTTCATGTATTTATTGATCATTTGTACTTCTCCCAAGAAGTATCTATTCGAATCCATTGCCCATTTTTTATTGGGTCATTTTGGGGTGCCTAAGTTTTTTGAGTTCTTTATGTAGTCTAGACACAGTCCTCTGTCTAAGGAGAGACTGAAGTCTCCTCACTCTGTTGGCTGTTTCCTTGGTGTACGGGAGCTTTTCCATGTGACATAAGCCCATTTGTTGATTCTTGAGGTCGTGCAGTTGGGGTGCTGTTCAGAGAGTCATTGCCTATACCACGGGCAGCAAGACCCCCGTGAGCCTGAGGCCAGCCTGGGCTACACAGAGAGACCCTGTCTCAGTAAGTAAATAAATACTCACAAAGTGGGAACTGATTGGATAGTGTCTTACTCATGACCACTCAGGCAAATTTAAAGTTCCTTCTGTCCTCCATCTCTTCCTCCCGCCCCAGAAGGATAAGGAAAAAATACCAATAAAGTCCACGCATGTCAATCTTCACAGTACTGGATGTTGAGAGGGGCCCTTTGCCCTCTGTCTCTATAGGCATTCAGCTAGTTTTGTTTTCCTTAACCTAGATCCTACCTTGAGATTATCTAAGATTTGCAGCTGGAGAGAAGCATGATTTCTCAAGAGGGCAGGACTGGCGTCCTGAGAACGTCCCTCCGCCAGATGGGAGGTTCCACAAACTGTCTCATGCAGATGGCACCTATCCTGTGCTTCAAATATACGTTCCCTGCAAGTAATTCCCTGGCTGAGAGCCCAAGGGAGCAGGTGTGTTTGAGTCGTGATCGTGCACCCTCTAGTGGTGGACCTAGGGAAACGCTTCCGATGGGTAGGAGTGGGTCACGCAGGACTGGGGTTGCCTTAAATCCTAAGGGACGTCGTGGCCTGGAGGGACCAGGTCTCAGCCACAGGCGCTGGAACAGGCCTTTCCTAACTAGAGACCCACGAATCCGCTTCGCTGAATACAGGCAATAGCTGGCGAGAGGCGGCCACTTAGGTGGGAGAGTGCTCAGGGACGGGGAAGTAACCACAGACTAGGGTGACAGCAGTGTGCGGAGGAGGGGAAAGAATAACATTATTTTCAGGTCTTACCAAATCCTGACTGTTCGACATAATGACTTTTAAAACTTCAAAGGAAAAATTATATAAAATCATTAAAATTTTTCAGCAAAAAATCACAGAGGGGAGCACTTTGGTTAATTCCTGGAAGAGTATGAAGTCTAGTTTTAATTCCCTTGCATACTGTATAGAAACCACTTGTTCTCATGTTTGTACATGCAGAAGAGCACAGATCCTATTCCTTTTCTCAGAAGAAAACAGCACAAGTCTTTGAAGCCCTGTAGCAGTCATCTATGCTCATTTTATTAAAAACAAATTCATGGAGCGCAGAAAAAGTCTAAAGACAGTCCCCAGCAACCCAACTCTCAGTGTTAATAAATACTGGTGACATAAAAACAGGTCCATTTAGATTTTTAGATTAATGGATTTTCAGCAGGAAACACATTCTGAGGTGTAATATAGACGTCCCTGAAGGAAGAAGTGCCTGCGGAGCCCAGCGACAGCTGCCAGAGTCCCCAAGATTTCCTTGGCTGCAAGTTCATTATCTTAGTCCTTCCTGCAGCCTGGGGGACCTGGCGGGAGGTGGCTGCATTCCCTCGGAGGCCCCACCGCCCCACCGCACGCAGACTGCCATTCTCCACGCTTCTCGTCTGCCAAGTGGAAGTTAGGAGAGCCATGTAGTTGTTCAGTTTTTAGAAGCACTTAATGAGATGATCACAGAATAACCAAGGGGTCCGGCCTGCAGAAAAGCTTCGGTAAATGTTGGCTTTTATTCCACCTCCCTTCACCTGCCCCCAGGGCATGGTCCCCTGATTGTTTACCTGTTTACTTTCTGGGTTCCTTCTCTGTTTGTTTGGCACTGGGAACTGAACCAGGGACTTTTCACACTGAGCTATAGCCCCGGCCCCTTTTATTTTCTTTCACTTTTTATTTTGAGACAGGGTCTTGCCGAATCAGATTCCCTAGGTGAAGCTTGAACTTGGAATCCTCTCCCTCAGCCTCCTGGGGTGCCAGGATGACGGATGTGTGCCGCCAAGCCCTGCTCCTTCTCGGCTCCCACAGAACAAGTTCAAGCCAGCTTCCTTGGGAGGCCTTCAGGTACTGGAAGAGTTCCCTCCTGTTGTTTTACATCTTCTCTGGATGCCCACAAATTTATCGGCGCCCTTAAAACACAAGCCCTGTGGCGGGATGCAGTGTCCAGCACGAGCGCTGAGAAGAGAAGAGAACTGAGGACAGTGCTTACTCCCACTTGGAATCAGGCAGACGTGGGGTTGGCGGCAGGGTTGCTTGCTAGGGTCTGCATGAAGGCCTCCTCCGTCCCTACCTGAAGTCCTAACCCCTTTGGGAAGGGTGCCACAGCTGGAGCCTTCCAGAAGCCGTGGGGTCCTGGGGGCAGAGCCTGCAGGATCGGGACTGTGGCTTTAGAAAGAGAACTCTAGAAGCTGCTCATCCCTTCTGCTCTGAGGCCGCCCTGCAGAGACAGCCTTCCAATCCAGAAGAGGGCCTCGGTGAATACTGCACGAGCCCACACGCTGGTCCTAACTTTCCAGGCTCCAGAACTGTGAGCAGTACGTTTTGAGGGGAGCTGAGAGTCCTGGGGACTGAACCCAGAGCCTTTCCACTGAGCTACATTCCCAGTCCTTTTTATTTTGAGACAAGATCTTGCTAAGGCGCTAAGCTGCCTAGGCTGGTCTCCTGCTCTTGGGGGAAAATTTCCAAGCCAAACCAAACCGAAAGGAAGACTGCACCGAAGAGATAAGAAGGCAGCGTTTAATCTTCCCACTGGTGGATTATTGCAGGATAATGCCTCTAAGACAACGGCACTGGTTTTACAGAGAGTTTAGCTTATATAGAATTTAGAAGTGGGAGGTACAAAGCAAGTGACAGAACATTACATAATTGGTTACGTGCACTGAGTCACATATTGACAGGCAGGCTAGTCTTGAACAGATTTGTTGAAACAAAAGAATTGTTTATCATAATATAGAAACATTCTGGGAACAAGGTGAGGGGCCCTTACAGAGTGTCCGCGACTAACCCAGGGTGCCCGCAAGTAGGGACAATTACTCTGATTCAGTGCCGACCAAAAGTATGCAGCTGGGCTGTAGACACTGTCAAGGTCAATGGAATTCAGCAGAAGCAGCAGAACAGAAACCTGGTCAGAGACCTCTAATTGATCATGAAATACTTATAAGTTTGCTATTTATAAATGTGTCCTGACATTATAATTGCACCCGAACACTCCTGCCTCAGCTTCCCAGAGGGCTGGGACTAGAGACCACCAGCTAAATTTCTGTTGTTGCTCAGTCACTCGATGTGGTATTTTTTTACACCAGCCTGCACGGATCGTTCTCACCATGGATTCTCATGGGTCGTTTTCCTGGGAACTATACCATCCATCTCTCTTTTAAAATTTGCTTTTGAAATCATGTGAAGCACTTTACCTCTCTTTAATCTTTCGTCAATAGACTGAATCTACCCTTAGAATATTTTTCTGTCATAAAGTGAGAGAATTCTTTCCTCCTCTCTGAACCTTGTAGCCACTCCTTCCTTTTTGCAGTTTCAAAAACAGACCACTTAGCTCAACCTTCCCACACTGAATGTGTGCGTCAAGGCAGCGCAATGGACACAATAAATAAATACAGTTCTGCCTGTAAATTTAAAATAGTTTTTAAATGGCTATCTAACAGTGTCATATAATTTTGCCAAGGAAACTTGCTGGTCTTAAATTCTTGCAGTCTTTCTGATCTTAAAAAAGTAGAGTATTTGCCCTACTTGATATCTTTTGAACCTCTGATGTGATTCTGAGATTATCATTATATGTTTATCGATATGCCAGCAAATACTTTCTGTGCTCTGAGGTATTATCAAGGACTGATAATAGAACTTCCTAAAGGTCTATCCGGATTCGCCTGGAGCTGCTGCTTTCTTTATTGAATTTACCTACATTCTCCTGGTTACAGACATAAAAAGAAATTATACTATAGGTTTCAGTTTCTTTATTTCATTCATCTTACTATTTGGGTGTGAATACGCCATTTTTATGCCATGTTGTCAGCATATATTGCTAAATTTATACCTGATCTTGTCTAAGAGATAATTTAACAACTGTAATATGATTTTGGTGATGAGTACCAGAATGATGATAAATTAATACAAATATAAATTAAATAGCATCCATTCAAGTTTCTGGGTGTTTTTATTTCTTTTCTGGAATTTCAATCTATTTGTTCCTTATTATCTCTTTTAGAATAGGAATTTTTTTAATCTTTCTGAGACAGGGTCTCACTATGTGGTTCAGGCTGGCCTTGGGCTCACTTTGTAGCCCAGGCTGGTCTCCAACTCACAAGGATCCTCCTGCCTCGGCCTCTCAGTGCTGGGATTACAGGAATGTGCCACCATGCCCAACTTGGAATAGGACTTTTTAAAATAGAGATTTTGCCCTTTGAATTAATGAGCTAAATTTGCAAAGACTAGGTGTCTTAGTTTCCTGTCGCTGGGACAAAATATCCAATACTCACAACTTGAAGGTGGACAGATTTATTTTGAATCAGTTTCCACCCCATGACCAGCTGGCTCCAAGGCAGAAACAAGATGGCGGAGGGGCATGGCCGACCAAGAGCTGCCCATCCAACACTGGGCCCGGACACAGAGAGAGAAGGGAAGAGTCACAGAAAAGAGTTCCAGGTCACACCGCAGTGGCCCACTCCATCTGGGCTCTACTGCGAAGAACACACTCAGCTGCTGAACTCCACAGGGGACAAATCCACAGAGGGGCACAGGGCAGTGTGATCCAGTCACCTTCCACACCCTGAGAAGTTGGGGGACATTAGAGATCTACACCCTCACACCGAGTCTGGTAGTCTCCACCAAGCTTGATCTTTGGTGTTTTTGTAATTGTAACGTCTAGAAATAAGTGCCATTGTTCCACTGCATGGATTGCAATGTTTGTAGTAGCATACATACCATTTCCTAGATTAAACTAATCGCTAAATATTTTCTCAAAAGTTCCTTACGTGAACCCTATTTTATATCACAAACAGTTGATACAGACCATCCCTTTCTTCCCATAGGTGAAAAGTAATGTCCCTCTGTTGTTTTATCATTATGTATAACTTAGTACAATATTAACTATATTGTATTACCATTCATGATAGTAACTACAGCTAATAGCATTAACCATAACGTGCCAGTGTGCTGGCTTTTGTGTGCCACACACCATGGCACAAAATGCTCCCTGTCGGCTCTTGAATTTCCATGGCACAAAGAAGAGTCACACAAACAGATTAAAGCAGTCCCTCCTCTTTTCATCACCCCGTGCCTCTCCTATTCCTCCCCCTGTGCCCTCTTCTCTCATGCTCTTGGTTTAAAGTGTCACCAGGAGACACGAGTGTCCGTTCCAAGAACCCACCCCGAGGCACAAGTCCCGTGAGCTGTGAGGAGGAGGAGAGAAAGAATGGGGCAGGTGTCCCGGACTCACCAGCTGTGACAGCTTCCAGGACTTCAGTGATTCCCATGATGATTTAATTCTGAACTGAGTGTCTTTTTGGAGTGTTGTGAAATAGGAATTCTAAATAACCATCGTATTCCTCATCGTTTTTACCACTCACCACTCCAGGTTGCAATAAAACACTGATAACGGTAAGTGAAGGTCCGTATTTCTCATTTTGTTAGATCTCAGAATTTTGGATGAACAAACCCAGATTTCTTAGTTTTCTTTTTTTTCACATTTCTTAGTTCTTAGGGGAAAAAAAATAAGAATTTGTGAGAAAACTGGCAAGGTTTTTGGCATTCAAATTACTTTTGCAAAGCAATAGTAGGATGAGTCCAGGATAACTGAATCAGGGACATGTGACTTAAATTCTCCCTAAAATACACATGGGTATATAAACGAAGGGAAGAACACTTGCCAAATATGTTACAAAAACAAAATGCTTTCAGAATACTTTGAGACAGTCAACATACCCCAAACACAGATGTGTTCTCATGTCTAAAAATGTGTTTTCCCTTCAGCGTTTTGATGGGTTGATTTAATTTTTGTTGAGTGTTTAAGCATATTAAGCACCTTCCAGAGCTCACCCCTCAGAAGTCAGGGCTTCCTATTTGGAAACATGAACTCTTAATGAAATGATTAGCACAATTCTCTTCCTGGTTTTCCACATCTATTAGCTTATGTCTTTTTAAATCTGTGCAGCGATGTACCCATCGATGTATCACTGTCAATCCTACTTCTGCTATCGATTTTTATGGCCCTAACCCATTGGAGGGGAACAAACTTCCTGGGAGGGGCCTACTTCAATTTGGCTTGAACTAGAAAAATGGCGGATGGTGAGAGAGGCAGTGTCAGGTGAAAACACAACCCACGGGAGGAGGAAGAGGCAGCACTGGCTTTACAGACAATGAAATTGTTGTACTGTTTATTGTATGGCGGAGTGATTAGGGCTTAGCTTATGCGTGCTGTTGCTTTCTTTAATTTTGGGGAGACGAGTTTTCTCAGTTAGTCTGGGCAGTTTTATGAGGATCAGGAATTTTCCAACCTCTCCACAGTTGCCTTTTTCACAGAGTGAACTATAACCTGGATCACATTGCTCCTGAGACCGACCCAGGGTTCCGACTTCTGCACCAGGGATGTGTGGCCCGGCGGTCAAAGGTCAGTGCTCAAGCAGCTTCCTGGAGTGGAATTGCTTCCTTCATTCTACTCACGGGGCTACCGAATCCCTGATGACAGCCAGGAATCAAGGTCCATCAGGGACACACGTTTCTAGAATAAAATCTCATGAACCCTGGAATTTATAAAGGCAATAAAAGTTTGGGGATAACTGATCACTAGATGACATTATGTAATAATTTATATAATATTGTGTGACATATAATGAGTTAGATAATATATAATACACACAACTCCATATATCCAAAAGGGAACCTATGACAAATTTCCAGTGCTGCCTCCCTAGCAAGCTGCTGGAAATCCTTCATCAGTATGGCTGAGCCCAGTCAGATAGAAATCCTTTTCCGCCTCTTTCCAAGCTCTGTGAATGCCTATTTGTGTGTTTCTTAGTGAATCTGAGTCAGGGCGTTACTGTCATACTACTTGCACCTAAATGAATCGTGTTCTGTGCCCAATCATTTCTCAAAGATTCCTGTTGACTTTATCAGTGATACCCCAGTGCTCTCCCAAGGACATTCTTCCCTATCAAATGCTCTACCAAAATGCATTTCAATAATTATCTTATACCGGGGCAAATTTCCTTCCACTGGACAGCTTTTCTCCTATGCGTGCTTAGGCTGGCTGGTTATAATCTGAGGGCCATCTTCTGTACAAACTCTTCTGCTTCTGCCTCCCTGCAGCAATGAAAACAATGACCACAGGAAGTGTAACTCCCTGGGCTGAAAGTACTCTTTTTACCCTCAAATTTCCACCTGCTGTTTCTCCACCCTGGGGGTCATTTCACCCCAAACTATCCATGAGGTGCCTGGGCCAGGTGCCAGGAGAGGAAGAAAGCTATGTAGTCCCTGCCTTCCAGGGACAGCTGACCTCCTGGGGAGTGACAAAGTGCAGTTAGCACACAGGGCCCCGAGGAGCAGTAGATGCTACAGATGCGCAGAGGAAGGGCACATGGCCAGTGGTGAGCTATGGGGAGGGCAGAGCTTTCTACTACAGTAGAGAAGCACAGACTTGGTAGCTTAGGGCAATACACGTTTATACTCTGGCAGTTGTAAAAATCAGAAGACTACAAGGGGTTGTAGGAGCCCAAACCAAGGTGTTGGTAAAGCTACCACAGCTGGCAAAGCTCCAAGGAAGAGTCCATTCCTCGCCTTTCTCAGCTTCTAGAATTCTATTCCTTGGATCACGATACTTTTCACTATCTTCAAGGTTAGCGTTCTGCTTTGCCTTCACTCAACTTTTCCTCCCTCTGTGTAATCAAATCTCTGTCTCCCTCTTGTGAGGATACTTTTTATTACATTTAGTCCCCATCCAGATAATCCAGGATAATCTGCCCATCTCAAAATACTTACATCTGCAAAGTCTCTGTTGCCATATATGGGAACATTCCCAGGCTCCAGAGATTGGAACCTGACTTCTTCAGGCACCAATATTTACTGCCACAGGAGGTATGTCAAAGAGAGGAAAGAGTGTTTCTGACAGAAGGAGCCACACAAGAGGACCCAGTGGCACGACACTGCACAGGACCTGAGGAACCAGCAGTAGTAGCTAGATCCTGTGTGTAGGTCAAGTGCGAAGTTGGGTACCGTGTAGGTAATGCTCCCACACCTCAGAAGACCACTAGTCTGTGCTAATGCATATTATTTCAATTTTGTGGGTTGAGTGAAATCTCTGAAGGTTTCGAGTCAAGCCAATGGTGTGGTTAGAGTAGCCATTTAGGGAGATCATTCTGGGAGACTGATTCAGGCAGATAGGTCCTAGTGAGACACACTGAGAGTTTGAACCATGATAGAGATTAAGATGAGTAATTTATTGAAAAAGTAATGAGGAAAATTTCCAAGTAAAGTTAACAAAAATCTCACTAAAGAGTGAGCAGGAGAGAGGAATAAGAACAGATCTCAAACTTTTTGCTTAGGTAGACTCAAGCATACTCCAAACAGTGAAGGAAGAGCTATTACATCTGTCGTGGTCATGTTTCCATCACTAAGACACAATACTCAACACCCACCGCTTGAAGAAGGAGAGATTTACTTCGGTTCACAGTTCCAAAGTTCTCAGCTCATGGTTGGCTGACTCAAATGCAGAATTGGTGTGGCAAAGAGCCTGCTGTGGATGAAAGCCACTCATATCATGGCAGCCAGCGAGCCAAGAGAGAAGGGAGGAGCCAGGAAGAGAGACATATGCTTCCGGGTCACCAGTGACCCACCTCCTAACAGCAAGTCAGTTACGAATTCTTGAGTGAATTTATCCAAGGATGAGTATGGTGAGCCATGATCCAATCACTTTTCAAATATAGGAGGCTTTCAAAGGGTGCCTCAGGTTTAAATTATAGCATCAGCCCAGGAAAACTGGATTTAGTTGGAATGTTAGAGCTTGAAGATAACCTCTGGGCAGGGCCAGCTTCATAGGCATATAATTTGTGCAGGACCTGGGGGCCACACCTTTGGAAGAGCCAACCTTTGGTTTAGTGATTTTCATCAACATCTTGGAAGATTTAACTTATTTTGACCCAGGGGAGGGGGGAACTGAATTTGTATTTTGCACTGTGTCCTGACAATTATTACTGCTATGGCAAGCAGAAATACCAAAATGACACCCAGGATTTGGAGGGTTTTTTTTATGTTAACAGGCACTGATCAGGATCATTCCTAAAATATCAGGCCCTGAAGGCCCAGGGAGGAAGTTTTATATGGAGTTGAAAGAGGACATATAAGGCCAAAGTACTTGGCTATCTTTGATTGGTTCTTAAAATATGCATCAGAGTGACCAGCTGTGCATCACAGTGACCAGCTGTTTCTAGGAGACAACAGTAACAGGAACTTGTAACAAGAACTGTTTCCTGGGCAACTAACAGACCATCTGTTGGGAGGGGGCATTTTCTGCTACATTGTCACTTCTGTTTGTGGGTTCTCTGAGAATCCAGGTTAGAGTCACTGTGGTTTATTTTCTGGTTTTGCTGCTGGAGATTGAACTCAGGGTCTTGGGTTTACTAGGCAAGCACTCTGCCACTGAGCTACAGCCCCCAGCCCTTTTTAAGATGTTTATTGTATTTCATTATTTTGAGGCAAAGTCTTACCAAATTGCTAAATTGCCCAGGTTATACTCAAACTTGTGATCTTCCTGCCTGAGCTTCTTAAATCAGGATTTCAGGGATGTGCCACCACACCCAGTATTAGGGAAGGTTTTTAATGTAGGTTTTGTTAAGCAGAAATAAAGACTCTCAGCATATCCTGCACAGCAGCATTATTAACTGTGGCTTTGTCAGTGTGCGCTGAAAGGGAAAGTCATGTATCCCAAGGTCAAAATTTAATGAACAAAATTTAAGGTCAAAATTTAAGGAACAAAAAAGACCTGGGGTTGTGCTCTTTTTTCTCTATCAGTCTGAGCTCAGTGACTAACACGGGTTAAATATCTGTACCTTAAACCTTTGCATTTGAGTAGATTTGGCTACTAGAAGAGCTGATTTCTCATGGACTCTGCTAATTCCTCCAGATACTCACTTCCAACGCTTCTGAGATGACAGTAGAACAGAAGTAATCGTGGAGGAGACAAGAACTGGACTTCCCTGGGTGTGACCTGGCAGGTTTAGAACTAGAACAGGGGGTGCCTTCCCTCTCCCCTCCTCTGGACCCCTCAGGCCTCCTCACCTCTTATCTATGCGAGGATCCAGCCCTCCTTCCTCTGCAGTCAGGCTCTGACATCCTCATGGTCAGTCCTAGCAGGTGGGAAGACCCTGTCTTCAGAGATCAGTGCCTAGTTATCCTGCCCTGATATTGCTTTACCTGGATATTAAAATATATTTCAGGCTCATTCTTCAACTTGCATTCTGTGGAGTCTTAGCTTTAGTTCTGACCCAGACTTTACTGATTTTCTGGACTTGACCCTTTGCTCCACTTTGCAGGCTGAGTTATGTAACAACAAGGGAAAAGCCATGGGAAGAGTCAGCCAAACAGGAGTCAGTGTGATACTTTTGTGGGCACCAACGTTCAGATGCCACCTGCAGCTTTCTAAGTGCAGAAACTCTTTTGATAGCAAATTCTAGTTCCAAATTTACTGAAGCAGAAAGCAGAAAGAATTTTAAACAATTGTGGTAAGACAGACATGTAACCAATTCCTTTTAGAGACAGGAATTCTGATGTCACCTGACTCCCTTTGGATATCCACACATGTAAGACACTAAATTATTTACCACAAAGCTGTTCACAGCACCAAGAGCTAGAGTTTCTTGAGGGATATTTTACTTATGGCATACAAAGCTAAGCATCTCAAACAAATATAAGCTACTGCCAGATTCAGGAACTTCCTTTCCCTAACAAAGGCAGAAGCCGTTCCCTAAGCCAGCCAGCCTTTCACCTGGACACACAGGAAAACTACATTTCCCAGGGTCCTTTTAGATAGGTGCAGCCACATGACTAGAACTGACCAATGGGATGAGAGCAGAAGACACATGTGCTGACAGTGGGGGCCTGCCCTTCACTCCAAGTGGACAGCAACTCCAAAGGGAAATCTTCTTGTGTATAGTTACTGAGATTTCATGACTGCTTGTTACAGTATTTAACCTATTCTTTGAAATACAGAAAACATCAGATAAACTCTACCAA
>PVJX010033410.1:0-19696 GCA_004027295.1 Dolichotis patagonum | reverse complement strand
TTCTCTCTTTAGAGACCAAGAAAGTACTGTACAAGTCACAGGCTCAGAATCTTTTGGCAAGCAGGTCCGAGAAGCTGGAATCTATTTTCATTGTTTTGCTTTCTATATGACAAGTGGTTTCCCAGTTATGTTGAGATATTAAGTTTCCTTTGAAATAAATTTAGCTTTGAAGAAAGTATCGATTTAAAGTAAATATTAAATGAATAATAATATGAGTGGTTTGTGGGTCTATGCACATCATGAAAATGGTTACCCAGATTACTACAATCCAAGAACACTTCACAGACCAAGCAAGTAGCAAGAGACTTGTAAGTATACGCTAGGTCATTTCCCTGGAAGGGAAAGAACAGGGGTCCTCTCCCTTTTTTCTCATCCAAAAAGGAGAGAAATGGATCAGATCCTGTTCCACGTAAAAGGCATGGTTATGATACCATAAGATGCTGGTTGTCAAGTCAAAGTTCATAGAGCATTGCCAATCCAAAAGGGTGTTTCCAACTCTTCTGTGAGAAGAAAAAATAAGGATAGTGTGCAAAATGCCAATTGTTCCTTCTTAGATAACAATGTACCTAATGTGTTATGGAACTGTATTCTCATTTATTTATTTTTGAGTGAGTGCATGTGTGTTCAAATGTTCTTCTTTAGTGATTAGTTGATGACAGTAGTTGTTGATCATTGTTTTGATTTTCTAGTTCTTTATTTAGCAAACCAAAAAGCTGACAACCTATCTTCACAATGTCCCTTCCCTAGCTTATTCTAAATACCACTGAATCTCTGTTCTAGGAAATTTCAATTGCAGGAAACAGCTTACCACCTATTGCTAAAGGAAAAAGGTATTGATAGACCCAGCACTATCATTGTGGTTACTGCCAATGCGAAACAGCCAGCCATAAATCCTTTTGAGCCCAGGCACTGCTGTTTACCATTAAAGGGATCATTCTTTCTGTCCAGTGTAACCAAAGAGATGGGAGAACAGTGAAATCAGATAGCTGTTAAACTAAAGAGGACAAAAGTTCAAGTTTCAAGAAGACTGTTACAAAAATAAACATACAGACCAACATACCCAAACTTCTAGGCTACTATGCAGTCCAGTGCCTAGAAGGCTCGAAGTCTTTCTTGAGATTGGGGGAGATGACAGCCCCCTGAAATTGACAGCCCATCCTTCCATAATCTGATGCCAGAAATGAAAGCCAATATAGCAAGTTCTTGGACACAGTAATTCTTTTTTCATTAATTTGTTTAAGAAAATACTATAACTGAGCACAAATAATTATGTTTGTCTATCAAAAACATCACTTATAATGGAAAAACTAGATACAATTTAAACATACAACACCACAGGGTTGGCTGGATAAGTAATGGTTATTCACATGCTGGGCTACTGTCTAAATATATGAAAATATTTTGTAGAAAAGGACTCAATATTATGTAAACCTGTTAAAACATGTTGTTAAGTGAGAAAAGCACAAGAGTAAACCTCTACAGAATATTGCACATGGTGTGACTTAATTTTTATTTAAAATATGGGTATAATATACAATACTTTTGAGTGGTGAAATAATGGGTGTGTTGTTTTCTTATTTTAGGAGTATTCTTGCTGGGTGAGGTGGTGCATACCTGTAATCCCAGCACATGGGAGGCTGAGGCAGGAGGATGGTGAGTTCAAGCCAGTCGGGAGTACAACGTGAGTTCAAGGCCAGCCTGAACTGCAGTGTGGTCATAGCTCTAAAAGGCAAAAAGACCAGAAAAAAAAAAAGAGTATTTTTAAAATTATCTAAATGTCTACAATAAAAATAAGCCATGGTTCCTTTAAAAAAAAAGGAGTTCTTGAAATTGGCCCCATTTAACCTGTTTAAAATGGGTCACCAACCCTACACATAAGCTTGAGAATATGTATTTGTGGGCTTGCATTTTGCAGTGCTGATGCGCTTCCCCTAGAACCGAAGGGAGACACGAGACCTCTCTGCAAACTCTTTGTAGATCCCCATCTGTGACTTGATAAATATTTGATGCAGTGGCCAGTCAACATCCCTACATTAGTGAAACTTCTGCCCAGGAGCAACTGCACAGCTCTCAGCGATGAGATCGGAGAAAGTTAAAAAGAGTGTATTCATTAGCTACTTCAAAGGGTTTGGTTTTTCTATCTGGCAGTTTTGCAGACTGGATTATTGGTCCTGCTGTCTACTGCATGAGAACCAAAAAAGACACTGCTACAGGGAGGAGCCGGCTCTTTCCCTTAACAATGCTTTTCTTCCTTTGTGCTCACAGCCCAGAGCAAATGCAGGATAAATCACCCTGTCTCCCCCCTTGGTTAAACAGCTGTGAGTATCTAAATTGGGTTTAGGATCTGCATGGTAAATTTGATGGCAAAACCCTGCGGTCTGGTCCCCATAGCTGATGTAGTTTTGTATAGTGAGATGAACTTGTTTCCTCTCTATCTCTGTGGTTATAATTTCAAGAAGTCTGTCCTGTTCATGATTGCCTCATACATAGGCCAGCACTTAGGAAAGGGCCCCCAAAAGTATATATTGCACAGAATATATTTTTCTTGAAATTACTGCTGCAGGGGGCATAGAAACTTGCAGGGAAGGACTATAGGTCATCATATTTGAAAGTTTCCTCCATCCATTGCTACAAACTCTGCCCCTCATAAATCTCCAAGCACAGTCATCTACCTACCTAATGACAGAATTTACCTTCCTGTAAGAAAATCAAAGGTAGATTTTGAAATGGCTGGGGAAGTAGAGTAAACTAGAAGATGATCAGGGCAGGGGCTTCACTAGATCAGAGAGAAGTTAACCCCAGGGCCTGGTCTCACCTAGCTTCTGTCCTATCTCCCGATGCTTGAGGTCTTCCTGTTCCCTCCCTTCCTGCAGGACCTTGCTGGGCACTTAACGACAGTGAACCCCTCTGTGGTGGCAACTGATAGCAGTTTAAGACTTTATTCTTCAAACCAGGAGCCCTTAAGCTCCAAGGTGAGCATGGAGCTGTACTGAAGCATCAATTTTATTTGCATATCTAACATTTTAATATAAAATATATAGTATGACTGACCAAATACAGTGCTTGTTATCCTAGCTACTCAGGAGGATGAGGGAGGAGGAGCACAAATTCGAGGCCAGTTTGGGTCATTTAGGGAGACCTTGTCTCAAAATAAAAGATTAAAAAGGGCTGGGGATATAGTTTAGTGCTCTCTGGGTTTAATCTTCAATACCAAACTGGGCGTGGTGGCACACACCTATAATCCCAGCACTCGGGAGGTTGAGGCAGGAGGATCTTGCAAATTCAAAAACCAGCCTGGGCTACAAAGTGAGCTCAAGGCCAGCCTGAACTGCATAGTGAGACCTTGTCTCAAAAAGAAA
The DNA here is from genome assembly GCA_004027295.1 of Dolichotis patagonum. Taxonomy (NCBI): domain Eukaryota; kingdom Metazoa; phylum Chordata; class Mammalia; order Rodentia; family Caviidae; genus Dolichotis; species Dolichotis patagonum. The sequence continues at coordinate 16,337 of PVJX010033410.1, read as the reverse complement.
AAACAAAACAATCTTCAGTACCAGAGAAGAAGGAGGAGGAAAAGGAGGAAAAGGAGGAGGTGAAAGGAAGATGAGGAGGTAGGGGAAAGGAAGAAGAAAGACAAGGGAAGGGAAAGGAGTGGAATGAGGAAGAAGAGGAGGAGGAAGGAGAAGGAGAGGGAGAAGGAGGTCAAGGGGAGGAATAAAACAAATAGAATGAAGAAAAGTTTATGTATGGTTTGAGGAGACAACACAAAGCTTAAAAGAAGTCAGTATCCTTGGGCTCAGCCTTCAGACTCCTGGAGGTTGAAAATTCATTCGTGGTCTAATGGATTAAAAGAGAGAGAAATATCCCTGACTTAATATTGCTCTCATTTTACATATACCTTTTATGGGTATTTGCATTTTTACTTGTTTCTTTTGGAGATAGAAAAGGTTTCAATGGCAAAAGGAATGAATACGTAGTTGTTAAGTACAACTGAATTTCAGGCAGCATGAATTGGGGTAAGGGATAGATATTACCCGGCAGAGAGGCATTGCTTTTATAAAGCCCTTTACCCTAGGATTCTGTTAGCCCTTCCCAGGTAATCTCAGTTCAGGATGAGCAGAGTATATGTTGATATGATTCAGTTTTGATCGTGTATAGGAAAGTAACAAGATTCCAAGCCTTGGGTGCACTAGTCACAAAATTAAATTAGAAAATGTACCTCAAGATGTGTTGTGAAGTAGTGTCACATGCATGAGCTACTGTCTAAAGAATACTTGGCTCAATGCTTAGCATACTTTTAAAGCACTTAATAAATAGTTGCTCATGTTAGCCTTAATTATACAACTAACATATGTTCAATCTGACCCACTCTTACATTTGTAGGCTTGGTATGAAATAAAGATGAAGAACCCTATGTTTAAATACTGAGTGATAAACAAATGAATAGACTGTTGAGTAGAATATATTCCATCCTTCTGCCTCAGAAATAGACATGAGAATATGTTTTTATATGACTAGATACAAGCATATTTTAAATAGTTAATATTTTATACATATTTGAGTATGTTTTGGCTAATGTTTGGATGAGTTATTTAAAAGGCATATGTAATATATACCTTACTATATATTTAGCACATTAAAATTATTCTTTTTCTGTGCTGGACTAGGGATTGAAACCAGGGCCTTTGCATTGAACTATGATGTTTCCAGCTCTGCTTAGGTTTTTTTGTTTTGTTTTGTTTTGTTTTGGTACCAGGGATTATACTCACAACCTCGCGCTTGCCAGGTGCTTATACCACTGAGCTAAAACCCCAGCCCTCTGTTTTGTTTTTTATTTTGAGACAGAGTCTCATTAAATTGCCTAGGCTGGGATCCAACTCACAATCCTTCTGTTTTATCCTCCCAGAGTGCTGGGATTATAGGTGTGCATACCACCACTCCCAATTTACTTTTCTTGTCTTCATTTTAGCAAAATTACTAGCTATGTTATAATCACGTTTTTGCATAATATATGCTCTAATAATAGTAATTAGGCAACCTTTCTTAAATCATTGTGTTTTTCTGTAATGGTTGTGTTAATTTACATTCCCTCCGACAGTGTGAAAGAGTTCCCTTTTCTCAGCATCCTTGCCAGCACTTATTATTTTAGTTTTTTTTTTGATAATAGCTATTCTTATGGGGGTGAGGTTATGACTTATTGTGGTTTTGATTTTCATTTCTCTGATGATTCCTGATGATGAGCATTTTTTCATGTAGTTTTTGACCACCTATATCTTTTTTTTAAAGTATATTTAGATTTATTGGTCATTTTACTAACACATTAATTGTTCAAATTAATGGAGTTCACTGTGATATTTCCATATATGTATAATTGTGCATTATTGCCCACTTTGTAATCATGTTATTTTATACTGTTGCGCTTTTGGAGTTCCTTGTATGTTCTGAAAATCAATCTCTTGTCAGATATATACACTGCAAATACTTTCTCCCATTTTGTATGTTGTCTGTATTGGATTGTTTTGTTTGCTATGCAGAAAGTTTTGTTTTATATAATCCTATATGTCTATTTTTGACTTTTGTTTCCTGTGTTTTGTGGATCTTATCCAAAAAATTCCAATATCCCAATATTTTAGAGGATTTCTCCTATGTTTTTCTCTAGCAGTTTCATGCTTTTGGCACTTAAAGTTAAGTGTTTAATCCATTTTGAGTTGATTTTTATAACTGGTGAGAGATAGAGGTCTAGCATAATTCTCTGCATGTGGATATCCAAATTTCCCAGCACCATTTATTGAAGACTGACTGCCTTTCTGCAATGACTATGCTTAGCACCACTGCCGAAATTCACTTGACGGGAGATACTTTTGTCTACTCTAGGTCAGTGGTGGTGAATCTGTGGAACGTGTGTTACAGCAGGCTGTTTGTATCACTGAAAGTTCTGAAAGGCTCATCATCACTGCTCGCGGGTCTCCGCTTCGTTTCATTGGTTTATGTGTCTGTTTTTATGCCAATACCAAGTTGTTTTGATTAAAACAGCTTTGTAGTACAGTCAGGAAGTATAACGCCTACTGCTTTGTTCTTTTTGCTCAATATAGCTTTGTCTACTTGAGATTTGTGTGTGTGTGTGGTTTCATATAAGTTTTAGAATTTTTTTTCTAGTTTTATAAATAATGCAATGATATTTTGATAAGAATTACATCGAATCTGCAAATGGATTTGGACACTATGGACATTTTACCAGTATTGATTTTCCAATCCATGAACATGGGACATCTTCCCATATTTTTTATATTTCTTTCAAGTTCTTTCTTCAATATTTAAAAATTGTAGAGATCTTTCACCTCTTTGGTTAAATTTATTTCTAGGAATTTTGTTGTTGTTATTATTGTTGTTTTGGTTCAGTTTTTGCTATTGTAAGTAAGATTGCTTTCTAAAGGACTGGTGTAAATGAGATTGCTTTCTTGATTTCTATTTCAGATAATTTGCTATTGGCTTATAGCAACACTAATAATTTTCATATATTGAGTTTTTATCCTGCAACTTGCTGAATTCATTTATTCTAATAATTTTTATGGAGCTTTTATGATTTTCTTCATATAAGATTTTGTCATATGCAGAGACAGTATGACTTTCAGGATCGGTGTCCTTTATTTCCCTTGCTTGATTGTTTTGGCTAGGACTTCCAGACCATGTTGAATGAAAACTGGTGAAAAGTCAGCATCCTTGTTTGATCTTAGAAAGTTTTTAGCTTTCTCCCATTCAGTAGAATATTAGTTGTTGGCTTATTATAAATGACCTCTGTTATTTTGAGGATGATCTTGTGTACCTAATTTGTTCAGCATTTTTATCACAAAGGGATGTTGAATTATTTGTTTGTTTGTTTGTTTAGAGATACATCTCACTAAGTCAAGTTGCCCAGGCTGGGCTCAAATTTATGATTTCCTTGCCTCAGCCTCCTAGAGTGCTGGGATTAAAGCCATGCACCACTACACCTGGTTTGGAATTGACTCTTACTTAATACCTTTTCTGTATCCATTGAGATGACAAAATTTTTTGTCCTTTATTTTGTTGGATAGCACATACACATGTACTGACTTGCATATATTGGACATCATGATCCTTGTACATCATGATCAAGTGATCATGGTGAATGTTTTTTTTTTTTTTTTTTTTTTTTTTTTACCAGGGATCAAACTCATGACCTTGCGCTTGCCAGGCAGGTGCTTATGCCACTAAGCTAAACCCCCAGTGAATAGTTTTTTAAAAATGCTGTTGAATTTGGTTTGCTTGTATTTGATTGAGGATTATTTTCAACTATGTTCATCAAGGATATTGGGATCAGCTTTTATTTCTCGCATTCTTCTTGTCCATTGTGTTATTTTGTGTAAATTATAAATACTATTGTTTTAATAACATTTACTTAGCATTTCTTTTGTCTGTCCAAAAGTGGTTGTAGTAACAAATGACATAGTTTTTACCAGATGTCTCATCTTTGGACAGATATAGAAAATGTTCTATGTCATTACTGATGCCAAAGATGCCATTATGCATTGGCATAGCTGAGATCATGTCTCAATAAGAAATTCAAACTATATATTTTACATGGCTCAAAAAAAGTCCTTTTCTTTACTAACTGCCATTATCATTAGCTTAGTCTCATAATTCTTTTAAATCAATGTCCTCACTTTAAGGCCCCCCCAATTTAATATTTATAATACATATAAAATCATCAATACACAATTTTGACAGCCTCAATTTTTATTTTCTGAAAGCTTCAGCATATATAATACCTACTAGTTGCTTATTATATATTCTAGCCATAAATTAAAATGAGCTTAGTTAATTTAAAAAATTATACCTACACTTTTTAAACTTTAAACAGTATTTTTAATTCTTCACTTAAAAACATCTTTTGTTGATTGGTTGATCTTTGGTGGGATTGGGAATCAAACTGGTAGTGCTCTACCACTGAGCTACATCCCCGGCCTTTAACTGTATTTTGTTTTGTTGTATTGTGTTTTCGAAACAAGGTTTCACTGAGTTGCTTACCTGAGGATCGAAGTTGACATCCTCCTGTGTCAGCCTCTGTCAGGGCTAGGGTCACAGGCCTGTACCCGGCTTTGCTTTTATTTATCTTACATGCTTTGCCATTCTGGCATCAAGTTTGAGTTATTTTTCTGTTAAGCTGGAAAATTTCCTTGTTTTTATGAATATTGTGCTGTTGCTGTCACCCAAAGCTTTGCTAAATATCCGATGTCTAATGCCATTGTCAGAAGGCCATTACAGTGTCACAGTGATACTGCGTACCAGCATTTCATTGCTTTCTTCTTTCTTTATTGAATACTATTGATTGTCAGTTGTTTCAGGCATTTTTCACTCCTAGTATTTGTATTTTTTTCTTTTGTGATCTTTTAATTAAAATTCTAGTCTTGTCTAAGTATGTCTAGTCAGAAATTTTTTCATTGGACAAAGCTAATTGTGAAGACAGATGAGAATTATGTAACAATAGTAGCAAAGTACTCGCTCTTTCCACATAGAAAAGGATTTATAGTGTCTTTTTAAAAAAATTATATAAAATATTGAATTTCCTGACATGTCATATTTATGCATTGGAAAATTCATAACCAACAATTAGAAGTAGCTTATATTTTTCTGGAAATATTTTTATGATTTCAAAAGCATGTATTTTCTAGGGTCATCTTCCAATAAACAATAAAGATCTACAATTTTTTCTCTTTTTTCTCAAATTGGCGAATTTTTCTGTAATTCCTTTTCTTTCTTGCAGAGCAGACTTGAATCTGTTCCTTCTGATTTGTTAACCAGGCTATGAAAAACTATCTTTCTTATTGTCCTGTTTTGATCAGAAAAAAACGTTACTAGTAATGAGCATAAAGTAACAAATGTTTTGTCTGACCAATCCAAAGTGTAGATTTGCAACGAATATTTTTCTTGCTAATTTTCATTATCTTGCTCAATAACTAAATTTTTTTGTAATGCATATTTTAAATTGTAGGCAGGCCACGCTTAGCCAAAGACTGCTTACTTTCATTGTGTACAATTTAAAAAATGGAAACAGACCAATTCTTTGAATCTGTTCTACTTCTTTCTGTCCTTGCTTTTCTGAGTTTTACTTTCATATTTTGCAATCCTGTCACAATCTCAAGTCATTCTTATTATCAATCATCTAAAGAATGAAAAGGTAAAACAGTCATATCAAAAGATCTCAAATTTGTATAAACTTCATAGTAATGCAATTTAAGTAAATACTAAGATATCAAAAATTAAAGTTATTTTTCTTACATAATCTCAAACACTAATATTTTTCTAAAATACTCAAGATTATTAATGGAAATTTAAGGAGAAAATACAAATAGTAATTAATGCATGTTAAAATTTAAATAAAAGTATTCAAAAAAGGCTTAGTTTTTATTTATTTTAGATTTAACTCTTACTAAATATTTTATAAACATAAAATTACTGTAGTTGTTATATTTAATGTCCATCTGTTGCTAATGAAAATATTGATGTTTTCTCCATGCTTCAAGCATGCTGTGCAGACCATGTAGAGAAAATTAAGAATAATGTTACTTACTATTGCAAAATGTTCTTTGGCTGCTATGTGCATCTACTATAAACCCACCAATAATTTGCGAGTACTTATAGGCCTGCAGACAAGAACTTGAAGTAAGCAGGAAATAGACGTTCTTTACTCCTGGGAAACGCTTCATCATGCAAGAGACTACAGCATCGTTGCCATCTGAGAAGGCAGATTCGACAAGTTAATTAATTTGTCTTTTCTCAAACTGAAATGCCGCTAGACCTGAACTTTCTCTCACACTCACAGGTCTGAGTAGTGCCCTTTTGTGACGTTGGCAGCAGCACGACTCACAGGTCTTCATGACATTTGGATAAAGTCATCGTTTGATTTCAAGTCTGAAAGCAAGAAATATAGCACCACATTTCCTGTGACTGAATGGTGTTACTCACCGCAGTAGATGTTTAGACTGCTTGGTGGCAGCAGTGGGCATCTGATTCCATAAAATCTTTAGTGAATGTGCCTTTCATCACACGTTTGCATGCTCTCCTCTCAACAGCGGAGCCAAGGTAGGAGCCTCTCTTGACCAGGTGTGAGGGCCCTGCGAGCTCAGTACAAAATCCAATACTGCTTACATGTACAATCCACATAGAAAGAGGCCCGCAAGTACAGTACTGCAAGTACAATATCTGAACAAGTTGCCATGTAAACATATTGGTGTTTATTTTTTTAGAAAAATTTTATACTAATATACCTACATTTTTAATGTATAATTTAAAAAATAGATGAGGGATCAAAATATAAAATTTTGGTAAGCTTCATTTTTATTTTAGTGTACTGTAGCCTACTTTCCACGTTGTTACGTAGAATGCATTAATTCTGTGTAGGAAAGGAATGAAGATTTTTATTAAGCATTATAAGTTGTATTCATTAGCCTCTGGATACAGCACGCCATAATCCACCAACAGTCAGATCCAGCAGCAGTTTATTCTTCGGAGCAGAGTGCCCTTCAACTTACAGTAAGATTGTACTTACAGTAGGTTTTGCAGACAGGGGCTGGGGAATTACACCTCATTTCTGATTGGTAATGTGGTAAGAGCCTCAGAAATACATGAAAACAATAAGAAGTGATTCTGACTTCAAAGTACATTGTCCGGAAAGATTAATGAAGACATCAAAATCTTAGTGGTATAGCACTTTTACTAAGGTAGGAGAAAGTTCCTGAGGACAAGCAAATTGTTTCCTGCTACAGAAGGGGGGGGACTTTTTTTTTTTAAGACCAAGGGTTTTTTTTCTTCATAGAATTTCATATTTTGCTAATATGAAAGTATAAAATAGCAAGATAGAACAATAATGCACACAGCAGTGAATACACCAGAATAATATCGATATTTGAAATAATGAGATAATTTTGGGGGGTCAGAATAAATACAACAGAAGTCAATAATCAGAAAATTTTAAGGTTAGAGCAAAATCAGTCAGTGACTAAATAGCATTAATATTTTTATAGAACTATTCAATTTGGTTAATTTTATCTTTTGCTGATTGTATAATGTTGCATTAAATCTTTTTACATTAAATCTTTTTCATCAATGCCTCCCCCCACCACCGGGGATCGAACTTGCAACCTTGTGTTTGCCAGGCAGACACTTATGCCAATGAACTAAATCCCCAGCCTTGTCGATGCCTTCTGGATAGACACTTTTTTATTCAAAAGTATCATTATAAAAACTATACAGCAAGGGCTGGGGATATAGCTCAGCAGGATAGCGCCTACCTGGCAAGTGCAAGGTCCTGAGTTTGATTCCTGGTACCAAAACAAACAAACAACAACAACAAAGCTATACAGAAAATACCTTTGGGTGGGTAATTTGGCTTTTACTTCTGTTCAATTACAGCTAATTTATGAATGTTAGAAATGAATCTTCCATAAGATTGTTTAGTCCTTGCTCCCCTTTTCACCTTCTGAAGGCTTTCCTGAAGGTTTTTCTGAATAAATTTTAGAAGAAAAACTTACACCAACATACTCTGTCTGAGACCCAATGCAGTTTGAGATATTAATGTGTTAATCTTTACTCCCCGGAAATGCCAAAAAATTATAAATTCATATTTATTAGAAACTGTACAAGGAAACTTATATATTTAGGTATTTAAATATTTAAGATCAATTATATATTTATTTTATATCTATTTTATGATATAAAGATTTGTCTTACTGTAATACTATGTGTATGTACACACATGTACAATCAATATATTTGTATAGAGAGAATGTGTTAATGTTTCTCAGCTTTGTTTGGAGGCAGGAGATAGATCCAGGATCTAGATCCAGGATTGGCTGATCTCAGTGCCAGTAATCTCACCATCACGTCCGGCATTCTGGTACCGTCAGAACTTGGTGGAAGCAGAAGCTCATAGAGCAGGTAGTTTTTGTGAATGTATGAAAGGATTTTCAAAGTATAACAAACTGATCTTCGTGGTCACATTTAAGAAATAGGGAGGAATTAAGGAAAACAGTTAATGGGATTTTTGCCTTTGCTGTATTTGTTAACTTCTTTAAATCATGAGAATGAGTTTATGTTGTATAAGTACTTATCAAATATTGAAAATTAATGGAAAATAATCTTCTAAGTAGCATGGCAATGTCAGTGATACAGCCATTTTTGACAACAGTTTGGAAAAATATAAGCACATATTTACCATCTGACCCAGCAATTGCTTTCTTAGATATTTACCTAAGAAAAATGAAAATGTATGACTGCAAGATTTGTACACAAATGTTCCTGACAGCTTTATTCACAACCATTAGGAACTGGGAGCAGTCCACTCATCCATCAATAGGTGACAGAAGAGATAAGCTGAGCTACCTTCAAGAGTAGAGCACAGCTCAACAGGGAAAAGTAACAAACTAATATGTGCAGATGTTATTTCTGGGCATGTCCATAAGGGAGTTTTCAGGTAAGATTAACGTTTCTGTCCATGGACTTGGACTTGATAAAGCAGATTGTCCTTCCCAGTGAGACTGGGTAATAGCCAATCTGCAGATGGCCTGAGGAGGACAAAAAAGGCAGAGGTAGAGGAATCTGTGCTTTTGTTCCCTGCCTACCTGCTTGAGGTGAGACATCAGTCTTGGCCTGTCATCAGACTGGGATTTGTGCCACCAGCTCCGCTACTTCTCAGGCCTTTTGACTTTTTACACTGCTGGCTTTTTTGGTCCTTAGCTTCCTGAGGAAAGATCTGCAGGTCATGAGACTTCTTATCTTGCAAATTTATATGAGCCAATTTCTCAGAACACCTGCCCCCCCACTATGCACCCAAACACATTGGGGCTCTGTTTCTTTGGAGAACTATACATGGTATATATTTGCTTATTTTTAGTACATGTGCTGCCAAAGCAAGCACAATATGTGCTTAGTTTTAAAATCTAGGTGTTACAGCTTATATCTAGATGTTCCCCCAAAACCTCTAGTGCTTCTAGGCGGGGCTTTTGGGAGTGACTGGATCATGGGCGTGATACTGGATTAGTTCATTGGCTGGGGTAGCATAGTTCTGGATGTGGATGACGGAGCTATTGAAGAAGGAAGATCCACCCTGGATGTGGGTGGCACCAACCAATAGGCTTGCAGCTGGAATGGAGTAAAAAGGGAAAGAAGGAGAAAGGCTTGCTGCTTCCTGCCTACCATGGCACAAACTGTTTCTCCTTTCCCATGCTGCTCTGCCTTGGAGCCAGCTGGCTATGGATTTAAACCTCTATAATCTGTGAGCTGAAACAAACTTTTCCGCCTTTAACTTGTGGGCACTGGATGTTTTATCGACAAGAAAGTAACTAACACATGGCATAAACCTGAAACTAATAAAATTGATTATATTTAGGGGTTGAAGAATTTTTTCTGAGTTACTTTTTCATGTAGTTATAACTTTTGAATGGTTTACCTTAAACATCCTAAAATCAACAAGGACAAGAAATTCTAATTGAATATAAAGAGAAATAAATGAAACCTATTTTAAGGTGTTACAGTTTTTAAAGAGAGCTTTACCTTTGGGGCTGGAGATTTAGCTCAGCAGCACAAGCGCCTGCCTGGCAAGCATGAGGTCATGAGTTCAATCATGAAAAAAAGAGCAAGATCTGTACCTTTAGTGGACGATGGCCCAAGAATTTAAAACTTGCAATCTTGAACTTTATTACCAGGTTAATGGCTGGAGACACAATAATTTAAAATTATGACAAAGAGCAAATGAATAAATATGTTGATGTTGGTGAAAACCAAGGTTCTCACTGTGAGAGAAAAGAGAAATGTGGGCTGAAAAAGAGGTATGATGAAATAAATGATAGGATTATAAAAACTGTAATTTTTCTGCTGTTGCCAGTATAGTAGTTGATTCTGGAATGGTTTATTAATGGATGCTAAAGAGAAAGAACTCTGGTGTTGGGTTGGAGATGGAAGATCAAGATGAATTCCTGATTTTAAATAATATATATTTCCTGATTTTGCTCACTTAAAGGGCCTAGAAGCAATGACATGCCAACAACCATAAACGGTCCTGTCAGGCAAATATTGGTTTCTAGCTAGTTCCCATAAAAGGGACTAAGGGTCCTTGGTGAAGTACTGATTCAAGGTGTGGATCAGGAGAACAGAAGACAAACCTGAGTCTTCTGCAAGTGAGTCAAGAAGTGCTCAAAACTGATGGGAAAATGTCTGAGAGGCGATTTGGATTGAATGGCTCCTGTTGGCCAAATTTGAAACAAATTGAGAGCCATAACGAAAATTAATATGGTAAATAATCTGAGTTTGTAAAGTACTCAAGAAAATTAAATGATATGAGTGAAAAGAAAGCTCTTTTTCTAAAATATAGAATGCCAGCTAGTAATACAGAAGAAAAGAATTAGAAAAATTGTGATGTTAACAATCACCATTGTAATGGTTGATCAAGACAAAGTTTGTAAATGGATTCTAACACATTTGGTCAAATTTATTTGGGAAGATGATATTTTTATATCCTCAACATGCCATCCCACAGATTATTTACTGGTACTGGGGATCGAACCCAGGGTGTTTGGCACTCTAGGCAAGCCCTCTACCACTGAGCTACATCCCCAGCTAATTCTGAAGAAACAACTAGACAATTGAGATTGCAGTATTTGCTATAAAAGGAAAAATCTGGACTGAAAGCTTCACTTTCATTAAAAAATATTTTAGAATAAAGGAAACTATGGAGATATGATCATTAAAACAGTCTGGGATTCTTGGTAAAACCTGGATTAAAAACAAAGAAAAAAGGCAAAAGAGCTCCAAAGGACATTACTGGGAAAATTAGAGCCCTTTAGTAAGTTTTTTATATTAGATAATATAACCAGTGTTAAAGCTAGTAATTAATAGTTCAGTTTTATAGGAGAATGTCCTTGTTTCTTAGACGATGCATGCTGAAATACTTTGGAGTAGAGCTTTATAAGGTCTCTAATTTACGTTATCTATAGACTTGCCAGTTAGTGACCTAGGACCTAGGCAACCTGGCCTGAAAAAGATGAGCTGGACTATATCAGTCAGGATCCTTTTGACTTCAAGTAACAGGATACCTGAGTCAAGGTAGCTTAAACTGAAAGGATACCTCATGTAATAAGAAGTCTAAAGGTAGCTCTAGGAATGGTTAATTCATCAGTTTAAGGTCGTCAATGCCCTCTTTGTCAATTTTTGGGTAGTTCTCTTGGCTTTACCTCAGGGTTGAAAATGGTGGCCACAACTTCATGTCTCACGTCCTCAGATGACCTATGGAAATCAGGCAGGAAGAGGATGGGCTGCTTCCCTCCCAGGCTATTCTTTCTTGGGTTAAAGATAATGCTCTTTCCTTATAAGCCAATTATGCTGCGTTACCAAACACAGCACCTGCACCTGAGAGCAGCAGGTGAGGGGTGGTGGCTGATGGAGGGTGGTGGCAGTGTTTGTCCCGTGATCAAGTCAGATTCACTGGCTCAGGAATCTAAGCCAAGAAACCCAACCTGAGATTGGGTTATGGTGAGGGTGACTGGGTGGCCAGAAGTTGAGCTGAGGCCATGATAAGGCCAGGCCATGTACAAACCAAGATCAAGACCAGGAAACAAACCAACCAACCAAAAAAACAAAAAAGACAGGACAGAGAGTGAGGAAGTCATTTGGTAAGGAGAGGCGGAGGACCACAGGCTGAGTCAGGGAAGCCACCTGTAGGGCTGTAACCTGCTCCTCAGCTGCCTGAATTCCTGACATGTTCTGCTTATGATTTCAGTTCTTAGAAAACCTAAGAAGTACCAGTGAGAACTCCTTAGTTGCTGGTAACAGAAAAACAAATGGACAAACAAGCCTGCTCTCCCACAAAAACAGCATTAGTTATAAGCGTATGGGAAGCCCCTAAATTCCGGAGGCAGGAAGTGCAGCCAGATCATAGGAAGTTAGAGACCCAGAGGAGCCAGTGCCAGGTAGCTCCTCTCTGCCTCTGTATTTCTCTGTAGTGCATTTCATTCTAATCCCTTTGTTTGTTTGTTTGTTAATTATTTTATTTTAAAAGGGAGTAAAATTAAGCACAATAAAACAGAACAGAATGGGACATAAGAAAGCACAAATTTCAAAGCTAGACAACCAGAGATCTTCACTATCTGTCATACTGTCTCGTTTTCTTCCAAATGGTTGTCCTTATCTTTGCATATGGAGAGCTCATACTAAATAACATAGCCAATCTTTTCACAAGATGTGTAGTTCACTGGCTCCCACTTGCTAGGCAGGGGGGAGGGGGAGAGGGCACACGGGATGGGTGACAGGACGACATGAGATGTCTGATTCTCAGCCCACACGCAGGCAGGATCACAGTTGTCCCCCAGAGATGGGAAGAGTTCCTTGTTCTCCCAGCACCCCAAGTCAACCATACGGTGCAGGTCCCGATGCGCCAGGGTCTCTCTCCTTCGAGCTGCTGAAAGTCTGGCACACTCTCAGCTGCCCCCAGAGAGGGGAGGAGCTCCTTGTTGTCCCGGCACCCTGAGTCAACCACATGGTGCAGTCCCGAGGCGCCAGGGTCTCTCCCCTGCAGGCCCCCTACAGTCTACCATACACACCTGCTATTTCTTTCTGATGAATTGACCCTTACACTTCCAAAGTTCTGAAATGGCCAACAGACCACAGAAAGAATTCTCTTTAGGCTCCTCTTTGAAACCAGCAGCTACAGCGATCTGCTGGCCTTGCTTCAGGGCCATTGTTTGTTTGTTTTAAAAACAGGTTAGATTTGAACTCACTATGAAGCCCAAGGTAGCCTCAAACTTGTGGCAATCTTCCTGCTTCAGCCTCCTGAGTGCTGGGATTACAGGTGTGGGCCCCCAGCCTGACTCTGCAGTGTATTTCGCTCTTATCTCTTCAGTACGGGGTCTCTGTTTCCCAGTCTCCTATTTTATCACAGAGTCACCCACATCACTTGCTGTGGCTTTAAAGTTTTGACCCCACTAAGAACCCACATGGTAGTTCGTTCCCCAGTCTTGGTTTCAAATTGCTGGAGAAGAAAAGCTGAGAGGGCAACATCAGGTCAGATGTCCCATGGGCCACGTCCACAGGCTTCGGGTCACAGCAGATCAGCACGGAGTAAGGAGGCACAGTACTAGGAAAAAAGGGTCGCTGACTCACTGCTAAAAATCCACTAGGATCTTTTTAAAGCGGTGGTTCTCAAGGTTAGTGGTAGCCCTCTGCCCCCCGCGAGGGGATGCTAGGCAATGTTTCCAAAGATTTTTGGTTATTGCAACAACCCGAGAGGGGTGGGTGCTATTTGCATCTAATGAGTAGAGTCTGTGGATGTTGGCACTGAATCCTCAGGTGGGAAAGAATTACCTGTCTGAGATGTCATTTGTGCCGAGGTTGAGAAACCATGCCCCCTTTTGAGTCTAGTTACTGTTGTCTCAATCCAGTGGAGTATCTGCACCCCCAAAGCAGCCCCTCTGTGCCTGGTAGGCAGCAGGACTAAGTATGTGCTGGTCCAGGCGCCGCTGGGCTTGAGACGCTGTGCTGCCCATGACTAACGTTCCAAGTTGGAGGCACTTTGGGGAAGGTGCCAAGGGGCCCACGAAGGAAGAAGACACTGAAGTTCTTGCCCGTGGGGGTCTGGGGGAGGTGTTAAGAAGAGAATCTGTAATGAGCAGAGACAGATGCAAATGCAGGGCTGAACCATAAGCACACACAGCATGCTCTTGCAAGCGATCACAATGCAGACGGCAGCTGCTTACCTGGTACCTGCCCTGCCCTCACGCCATAAGGGAGGGCTGTACCCGGAGAGCTGTCGGTTGTGACACAGCACCTTTGTCCCCTCACTAACTTGTTGAGTCCTGCCGAGTACAGGCTCCCAGCCGTCTTTTGGCGTACTCCATACCACATCTGCTTTCGATCTGTAAGTAGCATTGTCAGACTGAAATCTTTGGAGAAAAAAATTCAGTAAATAGTTCTGAGTGAAGAAGGCTCCAGAAAGGATAAGAAGGAAGAATTTGTAAGGCTGAAAATTTTTCCTTTATAAATTTTTCCTGAGCCTGCAAGTTGGCACGGGAGAGTCACAAGTTTTGGGAAGTTTTCTGAAACCTGCTAAGTTAGGTAACTCAGGGTCTTTGCTGCCCTCTACTGACCAACGTGAAGAGCAGCAGGTGATTGGACAGGAGGCCGTAGTCCACACAGTTCCTTGGTTATACAATTTATTCTTGGGGCTATGCGAGGCGTGGCGTGCAGGGATGAAAAATACCGTCGCGGTCCCTGTTCTCGTGGAAATTACGCTCTATCACAGGAGACAGACTTTGGATAATTGAGTGACAGCTTCGCAGGGTGCTCCGCAGGCACCCACTTACTGAAGAGGGAAATGCTGAGAGGAGGGCACTCGAGGAGGTCCGCCTGTGAGCTCGGGTTAGGGACCAGAGTTGGTCAGCTGGACTGAGACTGAGGTGTAAGGCGGAAGCAGAAAGGTCAGTGGACCCGGACTCCGGACAGGCCCGGAGGGCAGTGCAGGGGAAGGCTAGAGAGGCAGGCAGGAGCAGATCACAGGAGAGTCAGCAGCTTGTGAAGGAGCTGCGAGTTTACCCTGGATAAATTTTACTCAGAAGAGGAATATTTAATATTTTAAAATGTTGGTTTCTTTTTTTTTTTTTGTACTGAGACTCGAATCTAGAATTTTTGATTGAGCTACATCTCTGGCCCTTGCCCTTTTTAAATAACTAAGTTGGCTAGGCTGGCCTTAAACTTGTGACCCTCCTGCCTCAGCCTCACACAGTGGTGACTGACATGTGCCACCATGCCTGGCTGTTGCTTTTGGTTTTTTAAAGAATATTCCTTGCAACACTACATACTTGCTATGAGGATCAGTAGTGGTTTTCCTCCCAGAAATATCAGAAAAATGTAAAAAATGCATACGTTAAGTAGGTACACGACCAGCGGTCAGCGAACCGAGGTGTGTAGGTGATGGGTGAATAGGACAGAGGGACAACGGGAGGAAATGGAGCTGGTGGTGCTGCGGGGGTCAGGCTGCGGAGCTGGGCACGGGTGGATGGACTTGAGGTGCCTTTGGGACTTAGCTTCATCACCTGCCGGTGGAGTGAACGTGAAAGACAGTGATGGAGCCGCCGAGGCCTCAGAGGTGAGCAGATCGGCTCCCACGTGTCTGAAGAGCAGTGGTGTCTGCCACTCCGCAACCTGCTCCTCTCAGGCCTGCAGCCAGGGTCCTCGGCACGTGGGCCCCTCCTCTTCGCCCCGCTCAGCCTGGTGACGTACCTGACCGGCCTGAGGCGGCATCCCTTGTAGAAACCTTCTGCTAACAGGAAGCCTCCCATGAATGTCAAGTGATGGGAATTACAGCCCTGCAGACTTGTAAAGAGAGAGAGCGTGTCGTGGCTTGAGGAACCCACTGTGCCTGTGAGGGCACCGAGCTGTCTTCCCAAGCTGTATTTCAGTTCTGGGAAGACGTGATGGGAGGAAGTGGGGTGCTCACTGAGGCCAGAGTGGCTTCTGTGAAAGGCCCAGGTCACCAAACCTGTCCGGATATTCCCTTCAGCTTGGCTGGGGGCAGCCTGTGCTAAGTGGGCCAGGAGGACAGGTGGCAGTGGCCTCAGGCAGCCTCCGATCCTGCAAACAAACAGCAGACGCCTTCCCACCTTTTCCAGTCCCTGACCCACCTGTCGGTGAGCGGCACCTGAGCGGCAGGCATCCCAGGTGTTCTCCCCGCCTCAGGCCACGCGCCTGTTCACTGTTCGTCTGGCAATGTTTTGCTGCATCGCGTATATGTAACAGCCACGACCTCTTCCACCCTTTTCACTTCATTCTCTTTAATAAACATCCAACAGCTAGAAATCACTGGGAT
>PVJX010033409.1:0-19728 GCA_004027295.1 Dolichotis patagonum | reverse complement strand
TCCCTAAGTTGTAAGGCAAATGCTGGGTGTGGCCACCCTGGAGCCTGTGGAATCTCAGGCAGGCCAGGCCTCCATGCTTTGTCCCAGGCAGGTCTCCAGGAGGTTCGCTGCGTGTGAAGGGCCTACAGGTCCCAAAGAGTCCGGCCAGAATGTTGGTTTCTGAAAAGTTCCTGGTCCCAAACAGACCTGACCAAGATGCCAGTCTCCACAATATTCCCAATCCAAACAGCCCGGGCCACTCTGCGGGTCCGAGAGTTTTGGGTCCCAAAGAGACAGGCTGAGATGCTGCTTTCTGGGAGACTTCCTGGGAGTGAAGGGCGGGGCTATGGGCCCAAACAGACCCGGCCCAGATGCTGGTCTCCAGGCAGTTCCCTGTGGATGAAGGGCGGGCCTACCAGTCCCAAAGAGTCGCGCCGAGATGCAGGTCTGTGCAGACTTTCGATCCAAACAGCCCAGGCCACTCTGCGGGTCCGAGACTTTCGGGTCCCCAGTATCATTTTTTCTTAATTTTAAAACTAATACACTCTCATTATGGAGAATATGGAAAACATGTAAGTCCACAGAGAAAAATGAAAATTTAGTATAATCCCACCAGTCAGAATAATTACTTTATATTAGGTTATATTTCCTTTCAGATATATACACATTTGTTCATTCATGATCATTTCTAAATATCATTGAAGGTGTGACTGTAATGAGTGCTTCATTTAAATGTAAGTAGTTCTGCTTCTGTAAAGTTATTAAATTGAACGTTTGGCTATTACAAATTTCAGTTATTAAAATAACTTTATGAATATTTCTTTACACAAATCTTTGGCTCTCTGTGATTATCTTTATAGGATAAACTCCTGGAAGGAGGACTATAGAAGAAAATGTGTGATTATTTTTAATGTTTCTAATATGTACGGTATTGCTAATTGGCCTCTGGAAAGGTTGTTTCCAATTTGCATTCTAAATTCCAGAAACTGCATTTGTTAGTACAACAGGCTATTGTAGCTTTATTAGATGTAATCAGTATTATTCACTTATAATAATGATTTAGAAAACCTGACTCAGCCCAGTTTAAACAGAAATAGATTTATCGGTTCGTGTCACAGCTTCACTTTTTATTCGCCCTACATTAGTTTCATTCTCCGTCTGATGTTGTAGTTACGAGATGGTTGCTGGTGATACATTTCTTTTAAGAGGAGAAAAAAGATTCAGTCCAAAGCCACTTAAGAAAAAACATTCCTAGTGACCAAGTTAGGTGAGGATGACAAAACACTGGATTCAGGAGACCTTGTAACTCTGGTAGGAATTGGCAGTCCTGTCATCCCATAGGGAAGAACAAACTACTGCTCACAACCACAGAGATATGTAATTGGAGTTAACAGTCACTGTGTACTTAACATTCATGGAAACACTGACGGTCTTAAAACTTTACCAGCACGACAGGTTGTTTTACTTTGCATTTCACTGGCTACTATTGGAATTTTAAAAATATCTATGTATTTTTAAAAAGTATTAATTGGTCCTTTGTACATATCTTTTTTGAACTATTTCTCCAGCTCCCTTTCCCACCTTTCTCTTACAGATTGTAGATCATATTTAGCAGCTTAAACATGTAGAACAGTGTCACTGGTTTCATGTTATTTTCATCTAATACGTTTCAAAAAAGCATATCATGGCCCCACCTTTAAAGATTCTGGTTTAATTCACCCACAATATGTTCTTAAATCTACGCTGCATATTCCACATTGTTTCCAAAACTGAGAAATACTAACCTTTTGAAACACTTTCCCTACCTCTCTTTCATATAACAGCTAAACTTTGATTCTTTTACAGATTACTTTGGAATGCTGTAAGATAACATAAGCATCTCTAGTAAATGAAGTTCTTATTCAGACCCTGGCAAAAAACAGAATGATATGAATATTCATGACCACTTAGGATGAATTAACTCAGGCAATCAGTCACTTCTCCACCAGGGTCAATGCAGCCGTGTTTAGACTCACAGAGACTTTTCTTTGCTTTTTCCTTTCTGATTAAGAGGAAAATGCGAAGATGGTCCTAAGAAACCCAGCCTAGGGAGGTATATTTGTACACTGGGAGGTAAAATGGAATGTGTTTTGTTGAAAATCAGAAACATATTTACTTCAACCATGGTTGTTTATGGTGCTGTGGGTGAGCTTACAGAAACAAATGGTGTTATGCTTGGCTTATTCCCACTCCTAAAGAGCCTAAGGAAATGTAAGCAGACATTTCTTTTAACAAATGACAGTTCTATTAAACAGTTATTCTGCATGTGTCTACCTTTTCCATGATTGGGGACTAGCAGAGTACTTGGTATTCCTAGGATGCTGAGTCAATGAAATTAAATGAGAAAATTGTTTCTTCCAATGTTGTGCTGATAAATTGCTTGCTTTTTAAAAACAGAAACACCTTACTGTTTTAAATCATCAATCACGAGAAACCACTATATAAATATTCCTTTTCTTGCCCATAACTAAGATATGCTTTCTCTTGTGGTGTTCAGGAGAACAAATAAGGTCTTTGAATACGAAGAGGAAACCAACTCAGTAATTCCTGCCATTACCTCTAAGTATTTATTTGATGAATCATGTGTATACTTGAAATCTTTATATGTTTTGTATATACCTTGAAAACGTGTATACTTTCAAATAGGTCATTGATTCATCATCTTTAATTATCTTAGTCTTTTGTAGTTATATTCATAAACTTCTAATTTTTTATTTTTCAAATTAGAAAAATATTTAGCATTTTAAACACATAAACACCACTATGCAAAATAACAAATATCACTAGACAGAGATAAACAGCACTAAGGAATGATGACCGCCCTCTTTCCCTGAAAATAAGGCCTAGTCAGAAAATAATCAGCACTGAAAATTAAAGGTCAAAATTTCAGGCCAAATCAGCCTATCCTTAGCTTATTTGCCTTAGAAATTAGTGTGCCCCCCCCCCCCAGCTAGAGAATAGTGATGGCTGGCATTGTTGATCTCTAGTTTTTAAAGCTGACCATTTTCCAGCCAGGTATTATTTTCAGGTAAACATGGTGGTTGACATTTGACAAGTAATTTTGTTGTCCTCAGGAAAAAATGAGAAGGCAAATTGATTTTATGGTCTGATAAAACAAGCATAGAGCCTTGCAAAACATCTCCTCTGCAGAAGTCAGAATCTTGTGCTTACATTTTAACTTACATTTGTAGCTCTTCCTGTCTAAAAGTTATAAGGGAAATTCCTAAAAGACTTTGTTATTTTAGCAGTTTATTTTTACCTAGCAAGCCCAGAGCAGTATTTAGTTAAAAACAATCTTTATTTTGCCTCCTTGAGAATTAATAATAAAATACGCAGATTTAAAAAAAATATTATAATAAGTTCCCAAGGTACTTGCTCCTATCTTCACAATTTGCAAATACAGCAGAGATAGCAACCTGTGCAGTTAACAATGAGGGAAAAGTTTTCCAGTTTTTCCTGTCTTTCCAGATAGATGGCTTCCCTCTTCTGTGTGTTCTCCATCTTTTTAGGTTGATGAATGTAGCAGAGAAAAGTTTATGAACCAGAGAGCATCTGGTGCAAATTTCTTGAGGACCATTGTAAATAATACCACATCTAGAGTTCTTACACATATAGTAGATTGTAGGTGCTCTCGTCAAAAGCAGAGGGGAAGGTAACTGAGCTGATGGATGTGTTAATTTGCTTGACTGTAGTAATCATTTCACTATGTATATTTCAAAACATCATGTTCTACACCTTAAATATATACTCAATGATAATGATAAAAAAAACCCTCCATTCCATATGTATTTTGTGACCTTGAACAAGTTATTAATCTTTTATACTGCATTTCCCCAGTAGCATCTTGGGTCTATTTTAAAAATGGAGGTTCAAATAATATAAAGAGAAGAGGGGGAGCAGGAAGAGAGGGAAAGAGAAAGAAAAGCCAGTTGGAAGGGAAGAGGGGTGGGAGAAAAAGGGGAGGGGGTAGGAAAGAAGGGGAAAAAGGTGAGAGGATATGAGAGAAAAGAGATGGATGATTTTGTTCAAATCAAGTAAACAGTTTCACAAGCAACTTTAGTCTGCCATCTTGGTCCCCCTTCCTGAGCATATGTTACCCTTCACCTTTCTACTCCTCCTCAGCACATTTATGACACCCAGTCAACACCTCCCCACCGGAAGCACCCACCAGCATCAGCACTGGAGATGGGCGTGGCTAGGTAGGCCACATGGAGCACAGCATGAAGACAGCAAGTGGCCGTGGTCCACTTGAATCAGGGTCACTTGGTCAGTCGTTGAATATGAAGGTACCGTTAGGAAAGCCTGTGAGTAACTTTCTGCTATTACTGGGCTTTTATTTAATCCCTGTGTCTAAACTAGGCTTTCTTTTAAGATTGACATTATTATACTCTGTTGAGGAAGAAAGTCAAACATAAAACAAAGAAGACCTGAGGAGAGGTAGGCAGCAAGAAAATGAGGACAACATAAGATAGTAAGTAGCATTTACCGAACTCTAAGTGCGGCAG
Source organism: Dolichotis patagonum (assembly GCA_004027295.1). Classification (NCBI taxonomy): domain Eukaryota; kingdom Metazoa; phylum Chordata; class Mammalia; order Rodentia; family Caviidae; genus Dolichotis; species Dolichotis patagonum. The sequence continues at coordinate 15,205 of PVJX010033409.1, read as the reverse complement.
TTTTTTAAATAACATACATTTAATTTCATTTCCTCATAACTGTATAAGCCAGGTATGATGATAGATCATCTCCTTTATGCAAAGATGCTGTAAGCATGGAAAGGTTAAGAAATAGCTTCAAGTATATCTCGAACTAGAAAATCTAGAGCTGAAGTTGAAACAGAGACACTCTGATTCTAGAACTTTTGAACTTAGCCTTTTTGCTGAGAATGAGGATAGGCTTAAACTGGATAGTCTTTAGTTTGAGCATCATCCTCTCCCATCTATGATAAGATGTGGTATATAATACATAGGTTTTATTAACCTTCTCATCTCTAAGACAGGGATAGCAACAGAACCTTGTATCAGAAATCTGGTTGAGTATTAAATGAGAGAATGCACAGAAAAAAAAATTTTTCCATGGCACTTGGCAGGGAGCAACCTTTCAATAAATGAAAGCTATGAATAGTTTTGCTTTACTATTGAGGTAGCACAAATGGCAACATTACATTTTTAATTTGCTATTTGCTAATTTTTGTACATCCATTAAAATATAGGCACAGCTGACTTTGGTACAATTGTTTGCTTTTTAAGCATTTTTTGCAGTGAGGGGGGAATGAATCATTCTGAAAACTTCATATAGTTGGGTGACATAGCTTCTGCTGTTAGGAAAAACTTTTGAATAGTGTTTAAAAATCATCCAGGAGAGAAGTGGACTGTGTACAATAATAAATTGCTGTCCTATTATCCTGTTTTCTTTATACTATCTAATCCTTGTTGTTTTGTTGAGGTTATTAAGAAACCACATCTGAGAGTCTCAAGGGAAAGCAGTGTTGTGGAAAAATTACAATTCAAAATTCAGATACTAAAGTCCTTTCTGCTCACAGGCTTAAGACAAATGCATGTGTGCTGTGATTCTCACGTTGCACATACTGGAACATCCACAGGCGACCTTTGAGTTTTCTTCAAAAGAGGGATATGTTACAGTATAATAGCTCCACAAGAAAGCAATTTTAAAATGGTGCCAATTCTATCAAATCAAGTTTTAAAAATGTGTACTATTTATGGAGCTAGTAAATTGAGTAACATGAGGGAAACAATTTAAGGGCCTTTTCTTCCTTTTAACGATATTTTGAAGAGAATTTCTGATTTCCTAAATACCTCCAGTCATTACGCTTGAATAGTATTTCAACACTGCAATTTGAACTATTTCCTAAGATATTTCTGATCAATGTATATTGTTTTCATAGTGACTAATTCAAAAGAGCCCTTAGAAATTTTCAGTGTTGTCAACAAGCCCTGTAGATAAGAATAACTGCAATTCCCCTAGGGAAATACAGGTGAAGAAAGCAAAGCAGGAGAAGGAACAGAAAGCCAGGGCAGAGAGAATGAAGGGAACAGAGGCCGGAGAATGGTCTGCAGACAAGACAACATGGTGCTTTCTTTAACTGCTCACCACATCTCAGCCTCAAAAGGCCTTCTAGACTCAAAGAAGAAAGTAAATAGCTTGTCTTCTTCCAAACTGTGTAAAAAGAAAAGTCCTATTTTTAAAAAACATTGTCACAGTTTCAAGATACACCATTTCACTTTATAAGATTTAAAACAAGCGAAAAGTATTTTTTTTAAAGGGAGAAGACAGACCAGGACGAAAAGGGACTGAACAGGTAGGGCCGGGGGAGAGACAAAGATGCAGCTGGATTTCATTCGCTTTTGCTGACCAAGTGAACACTTCATGATTTGTTTTTGCTACTTGTAAAAAGTGGAAGGTGGTGGTAGGAGAAAAGAGGATAAGAGAGCAAAAGAGTGAGAGCAAGAGTGAGGTAGAATGAAAGAGAATAAGAGACAGAGACACAGAGATAGAGAAACAGAAACGCGGAGGGCAGGAAGGGAGGCCTGGCTAACAAGATAAGAACACTTCAGATTTCTTGCCATGCTGAGTTACAGGTGTTTTCAGTGGATATTTCATCTTGGTCATTAAATAAGCTTCCCAAAAGACCTTTCTCTGGTGGGCACACTCAGATGCTATGCTGTGCCAGTCCAGGAACTAGCTACCTGCTTGCAATGTGGTGCCAAGAAAATTAAACCTACAAATGACACACTCTACGTGTATGCTTTGCTCTACAAAATTATTTTTAACAGCAAATTTAATACCTGATTGTTTTCTATATGCATTATGGATAGTATTTAGAAGCTGAATTGGTGGAAGTGAGAAGAAAAATTGTCTCTCATATCAGAAAGCAGCCTTATGAACTAACACATGTGATCCTAAAGAGAAATGGAGAGAGACAGAGAACAGAATGTATAACTTGTCCACTGCAAGGTTGACAGCAACATAGTCAGATTGGTGTTTATGAACACCATATTAAAGAATAGTCAGGAGAGAATTCATTTTTTATTAACTAAATAAAGCATCAGGCACTCTGCTGGTGGATGAAGAAATAGAAAGATCAGATATTTGCTTTGGAGTTTGAAGTACAGTGCATTCAGAGGGACCAGTGAGGAGGCTGTTGCAGTGTCCAGGCCACCCACGTGAGTATGTGAGCTTTCAGGAACCATGCATGTATTGGAGGTGGGGGCAGAGAGAGTAGAAAGTGGTGCAGTGCCTTGGTTCATGAACACTTTTGTTTGAGAACAATTTGGTCCACAAACGGAAGAGTTCGGTGGAATTTCATTTTTGCTTGTGAACGCTGCATCAGGTGATGAACACGCCCATGGGCATCTTTTCCAGAATTGCGGAATGCATTAAAGATACTTCTGTAATTGAGAAAATTTTACTGGGTGGCGGCAGTGAAGCAAGGGGAGAAGTCAATTAAAATATTCTCTTGCTACTCTGACTGCAGGGTGATAGTGGCATCACTTGCTGAAATGGGGAACACTGTTGAAAGAACAGATGTGGGCAGGCAAGAAGTTGAATGAGTGCCGCTTTGGCTCAGTTCTCTCTTTTTTTCATGGCTTATAACTGGCTTATTTTCTGCTCATTTTTATCAATTTGATTTGGTGTTTGCAGCATTGCTTTCAGTTAAACTTTTAGGTGCAGTGACTTTATATTTCAAATGTTCTCTGGCAAGCGCCATAGTGCTTTTCAGATTCTGCTATTGGTAGTCCTATCCTTGTCTCGCCAACCATGCCTCTGACCGTCACTGGGGAAGATGAAGTTTGTCAAGCACTGACTTCACCTCACCCAGGGATGGGGAGAATTTCATTCAGGTAATGTTATCTAGCACTTTTCCAGCTCAGAGATCTTTATACCTTGTGTTACTTATGGGTGTTTATATCCATTACATGTTGTTAGAAGTGTGATAATGAAGATATGAACTTTCTTTAGGGTTCTTGTGACACTGAATCATAAACAGATTCTTCATCATGTTTATTCCATTCATAGGCACATGTTCCAGAGAAAGTTATACATATATTTTCCAGGACTCATGAATAGAAATGTGTATTACAGAATTCTTTGTCATATCTAAAATTTGAAAAATCTATATACAGTAGCATAAAAAGTATAATGCTTAAATACATTTTGTCTATTCATAAATGAGTGTATCTATAGTAATGAGAACAAATCACAGAATATGTTTAACAAAATAGATAATCCTCATGCCCCTGAAATCTGAGGCTCACAGATTTTCTTTCTCCCCACATTTTACCATTTCTTCTTTGTCAGTTTTTATTATACTCCTTTTGTTTCTAAATATTAATGTAATACAGTAAATGAGATCTGTATACATTAACATCTAAGGCACACTAAGGCATAACATTGAATACAAGCAAGTTGTAGATATATACAAAATATTATTGGCTTATTTTTACTGATATGTCTATGTGAGCATAATGTACTTGTGCACCAAGCAGAAAAAAAAAAGGCCTGAGAAACTAGGTATTAGGTGTTCTCAAACAGGAGGGGGAGTTTGTCACTCCTCTCTTCCCCCAAGGACATCTAAGCCATGTCTGGAGATATTTTATGTGTAATAACTGAGAGGTAGAAGCCATTGGCATGCAGTAGGCACAGACCAGGGATACAACTATAAAACATTCCACAATGCCCAAAGCAGCCCCCTTGCCTGCAGCTAACACAAATAAACAAACAACCAGGAAAAAAAAAAAAAAAAACTACCTCAAAATGCCTATAGTGTTATCCTGGAAAAACTTGGCTGCCCACTGAAATTAGTAACCATGCTTATCACTAATCAGTTACAACGGTAAGGTAGAGTGTTTAAGGTACAGTGTTTCAGCTCTACTTTAATGCTGATTTATTTAGTTAGTTAGTTAGTTAGTTATGCAGCTTTTGAGGTCAGACTCAGAGCCTCTGCACTGAGCCACATCCTCAACCTTTTATTTCTTTCTTTATTTGTTTGTCTATTATTTTTATTTTGAGACAGAATCTCATTAAGTAACAATTAGTTACTTAATGCCCAGGATGGCCTCAAACTTACATTTCTGTGTCCGTCTCCCAGAGTTCTGGAACTACAGAACTCTGATGATGATGTTTGAGTTTTAAATAACAGTCTCCTTATGTTCTACAAAATACTAATAAAAATAAAGAAGTATGAAAGTTATGCATGTATTACCACAAATGGAAGGAACAGATATATAATTTTACATCAATTAAAATTCCACTATCTACATATATGTAGGATTTTTTTCCTAACAGTTTTCTTAGGTGTTTATCTGTCACATATAGAACTATATTTCTAAAGTGATCCTTCTACTTAAAAACATTAGGTTGGCAACACTTTTTCACCTGCATTATAAGCATTTTATCTTGTCAGTAAATATTTTTAAAGAACAAACCTTATTTTGAAGCATTCATATGAATGTTCCAAAGCTGTATTTCCATATTCAAAAATATTTTCAATAAAGAAATATTTGTATGTTGAGAATATTTTCAAGTGCAGACAAATTTCTGAGGCAAAGAAGTTTCTGGAGAGAGCTATATTGCAAAATATCAACTTCAGACTTGAGTGTAATAATGACCTCTTTCTCTTTTCAATACTGAATGGAATTAACATAAATTAAGATAGCACACATTTGGAAACAGAAATTTGAGAGCTGGATGCCAACTTAGAAAAGATATTACTTAATATCGTTGCTATAGAAGAAACCTACTAAAACACGAGTAATTGCCACTTGTGGTTTAATCATTCCATTTTCTCAAGAACACAGTTTGGAGCCCCAGTATGCATGTTGGGCAGTGATTAACCTTCAGCAGTTATGCAGAGGACACCAAATAGTTTGTTTAAACATCTCCCTGCTTGAAATGCCACTAAAATGAGTTAAATTCCAATTTCTATTCATGGTTTAGAGCAAATTGCTCGTTATCCTGAGAGGAACAGAGACCTTTTGATAAGTGGGAGGTGCCGAAGTTAGAAATGACTGCCTGTAAGGAAGTCTGCTACAGGGGAGCACCAAGGTGAAAGAGCAAAGGCCCGCCTCATTCCCCCACGTTCCCACAGCCTGCTGATTCAACGCTGGCTCTCTTGAAAGGCTTCGAGGCCACTGACCAAAGCTCGTCTGTCCTAATCTGCCCCAGGTGCTTGACCTTACATGTCAGAATTATCAGAGGTTTCAGTGGGACAATTAGAACTTGTTTTCTCAAGCACCATCTATTCAGCAAATATTTTTGTTCTCCTCTGACAACTAAATGATGATGTAAAGATTCTGCTGAGATAGTGCAAGACCAGAAAGAGAGACAAGTTTGTCTAGGTAAAACTGAAGAGTCTAGAAACAGAAGTCCTATTGATTAGCTGTGTAACCCTTGGACACGTTACCCTGTCTCCACACACATTCCTCTGTCTGCAGTAGTAATAACACTTGTTTTTAATTTCTGTGGTTGCCTAAGGATTAATAAGATTGTTAACTTATGAAGTTAACAGAATACCATAGACTGGGTAACTTGAAAATCATAGAATTTTATTTCTCATAATTTGGGGCCTGCAAGTCCAAATCAGCAGTGATTGGTGAGGGACCAGTCTCTGCTTCTGAGGTGATGCCTTCAAGGCTGCGTCCTCCAGAGGCAAAGAAACCTGTGTCCTTGCTCTTAGAAAGTGGAAGGGCAAAAAAGAGTGAACTCTCTTGATCCAAATCTTCCATGAGGCCATTAATTAATTTACAAAGAATGAATGCTTGCGTCCTACTCACCTCAAAGACGCATCTCTTAATATTATTGCATTGGCCAGAACTTATTTATAGAGAGGACGTATCTAATCCATTGTAGAGGTGATAAATAAGGTGTGCTTAAAAATACAGCGAGTGTTTAAGCTACAATTTATAAATATTTGTTATAGTAAAAGACAGTGCCAAAAATATTTAAAATAAAATAAAAATAAAAATAAAAAAGACAGTGCCATTGCTCTTCCTCAAAATACTTATCTCTCATTGCTCATGCCACGTTCTGAGGCAGCTCTGAAAGTTCTCCTTCGTGAGTCTTTTCATGGTGGCCCAGATGTCCTGGATTGACTCAAAACTTTTACAGCAATTTCTGTAAACTAAAGGGTTACGTTGTGTCCTCGTCCACCTCATTCATCGTACCCGGCCTCATGCAGCTTCCAGCTCTTCCCCAAAGGAGTTGAATGGGCTCCCAACGTTGAGGCCCCAACAGCACAGCTTGGAGGCAAAAGAGGACTCCAGGGCGGCTTCAGAAAGTGGTAAGAACCATGGGATGAGTGTGTTTGAAAAGAGGGGCATTGTTTTGAGGGAAGTTAATGGCCATATGACTTACAGTGTTAAAAGTTTTAAAATTTGCATGTTCAGCTTTCTTTTCAATTAAACTTCTTACATAAAGTAGTGTTTTGGGTTCATGCTCTATCTCACAGAGTATTATAGTTCTCAGCCCTTTCTCTCTATTCTCTAGTGGCCGGAAGCATCTAACTCTCCCAATGAGGAAAGGGTAGAGGAGCATTCTAGGGCAGTGTAAGGAGCAGACCAGGACTTGAGGGAAGGTTTCATGGACATGCTCTTCCACCTAGGCTGTTAGCTGCTTTCAAACCTGCTCTGACCCCAGCACCTCCTTGGGGACCTGTTTCTGGGTGCCTTTGCTCTCAGGCTAAGATAAATCAGCCCATTTTATTGTTTCTTTGCCCTTCAAGAAGGAGAAAAATGACTTTCCCATTCCTTTAGGGGAAATTGGCATTTATGCACCGATTCACCATTTATCCCTTCAGTTCTCAACAGTATTTCCTGGATACTTGTTCTCTGGGGCAACAAGAGATAAGGTGGTGAGTAAAATGCAGACTTTACTCTCATAAATCTCATGATTCATGGAGATGGGGTATATTTGAATATCAGCAAGCAAAGCAATGACAAAAAAAATCATCGATCTCTATATATAGTGTTTTCCTGTTTTGTAACAAACATCTGCCTCTTCTCACAGCTGCTGGTAAAGTGACAGAACATCAACACTGAACACACAGCAGCTGCGGCTTACTTTCAACTGGCAAATATCTAGCAGAAATTCCTTTTGGAGCTTTGGAATGAAGTAACTCTTCTTTCCCATGCTCTCAGAATACCCTGGTATTCACTATTATTGGGATTCCTCACTATCTTCTCTGTTCAGTGAAAAAAATATGTTAAGGAAAAACTAGCAAATTATGACTTTGACCCTAGGATGTACATCCAAGGTGAAGACATTAATTTCTGATCAAAAGTCTCTCTGAGTGACTGGAGAGATAGCTCAGAAGCTCAGCACCTGCCTGGCAAGTATAAGGTCATGAGTTTGATCCACAGGGACCAATAAATAAATAAATAAACAAACAAACAAATAAATAAATAAACAAATAAATAAATGTATGTCCCTATGAAGTTGTTATGATAAATTTCCTAATTGTTATAGCTTTCACTATTTTTTTAGTTTTACAACCTATTTTGACTTAAGGCTGACACCTTTTCTAGTCAGACTGGTTACATAAAAATTCCTTTCTTATTTATCCAGCAAGCTCCGGCATGGGGGTTGTAATTTGAAGGTTGATAGAAATAGTAGATGCCAGAATGGTACGTAATAAATTAATGTATCATGAACAAGCTCTACTAAGAGTCTTAGGCCATAAGTGGCTCCTCTAGTAGAGTATTAGTAAGACTGAGTGATACATGGAAAACATTTTAATGTTATTGAGCAGAAGCACCAAGACACAGGCTTAAGAAGCACATTCTATGCAAATACCTTTGTCTTGGGGTAAGTAAGAAATCCTCTGAGAAACAATAAACACATGCTCATCTCAGGTTTGGGAATCTGCTTCTCTTTGCCTGCCCAGCTTGCATACACATTGTACATGTCGATAATATATGCAAATTATCTAGAAGCACACAAGATAGTCAAAGAAGTCTGGTTTTCTTAATTATTGAATTGCCTTACAAAAACAATGACATTCTTGGGCTTTGTCCTTAAATCTTTCCAATTATCATAATCAAAGTCCTTCAGTCTTCATCTGCAGACTCAGTTTTTTCTGGGCTCAAGAGCTAAATTTTTTTTAATGTTGAAGAAATACAAGAATTTCATCTGTCAAAAGAGGTTTCCAGCAGAGTGAAAAGAAAACCCACAAATTGGGAAAAAATCTTCATGGATTGTCCCTCAGACAAAGGACTTCTGTCTAGAACTGATAAACAATTAAAAAAAAATCAGACCTTCAAAATTCAAAGACCCAATCCAAAAATGGGCATCTGAAATGAATACACAGTTCTCAGATGAAGAAATATGAATGGCAAATAAATACATGAAAAAATGTTCATCATCATTAGTCATGAAAGAAATGCAAATTAAAACCACACTGAGATTCCATCTCACCCCAGAAAGAATAGCCAGGATAGAAAAAACTACCAACAACAAATGCTGGGGAGGCTGTGGGGAAAAGGAACTCTTCTGCACTGTTGGTGGGAGTGTAGACTGGTGCAACCACTGTGGAGGTCAGTCTGGAGATTCCTCAAAAAGCTGGGTTTGGAAGTCCCATTTGACCCAGCTATTCCACTTCTAGGCATATTCCCAGAAGAATTGAAAACATCATACCACAGTGATATATGTGCACCCATGTTTATAGCAGCACAATTTGTAATAGCCAGATCTTGGAAACAATCTAAGTGCCCATCAACTGAGGAATGGATAAAAAAGTTGTGGCATTTTTATACAATGGAGTACTACTCAGCTATAAAGAATGATCACTTTGAGATATTTATAAATAAATGGACACAACTTGAGACCATACTCATAAGCAAAATAAACCAAACTCATGTGTAAATACTATATAGTCTCCCTAGTATGAGAGTTGGTAAGAGTATATAAGATTTTATGGTAATCGTGATTTCCCATTTCATTGCTTGGAAGCCTTTCAATGTTTTCATTCATCAGTTGGAGTGGTTTTATTCTGTTTTATTTGACTTTATTATGTGTGATGGTATGACAAGCCATTTTGAAGAAAACAAAACATTATGGCAGCCATTGCTGATTTAATATCATCTTGCTTTGAAGTCCTACCATGCTTCTATTCTTCTATTACCATCAGTTCTATCATGTTGTGTCTTATTGGGATTTTAATATATGTGATAGTATAAACAAATCTTTTTATGGAAAATGAGATGTTATAGTAGCCATTGATCATAGTTATTCAGTTCAGAATGTCCTGTAATTCTTTCATTCTTTTGAATGGTTTTATACTATTGTGTTATGTTTGATATTATTGTATTTGAAACTATGCTCAACTATAGCAGAGAAAGAGATATTTTGATAGCTACTGTTAATGTCGGGTGTCTTATTGTAAAGTGTTGTGTTGCTTATGTTGTTCTGTTCTGATCGGCTTTGTTCTGCCCTCTTTTGTTTTATTCTCTTTAAAATAAAAAAAAAAGAATTTCATCTGCTTTGTTCAATAGCTTCAGATCTAACTGCAGTGTTTTCAGGTGTACTTGATGCTCAAACCCTTGCAGTGGCCATCAGTTCCAGGAATTCAGTCTCTTGGTATTTTTATCCAAACAAGGTTTGTTTTTTTTTTTAATTTTGTGCTGGTGATTAAACTCAGAGCTTTTTGTTTTAAAACAAGTTCTTGCTAAGTCACTAAGTTGCCCAGGCTGACTTCTAACGCGTGACCCTCATGGCTCAGCCTCCCAGAGTGCTGGAATTATAGGAATATTCTACAATACCCAGCTCCAAATAGATTCTTTAAGGACTGAATCTGTCCTCTGCATTGAACAGTCCTCTTAAAGCTTTGAATCAAGGGCCTTAATGTTAATCTCATACTAGCCACTAGAAATCCAGAGCCAATTCCTGAATTCAGACTTTACTTAGCACAACAATTTGCAGTTCATATCTGGCACTACTACCTAATACATAACATGTGTTGGAGAAGACCTCTCTACCCATCTTCCTTACTACTTAGCCTGTCTAATTTTTCTAATTCTCTAGTACTATCATATGTAATCTGAAATCTTTCATTTCAAAAAGCACTCACTTTTGTAACTGGCAAACATCTGAGACACAATGGTGTTTGAGATAGGGCATCATCTTCACAGGGCTTCTCTTCTAGTGGAGGATGCAGACAAGGAAATAGGCAGTTCCCACAGCATGAGCAAGCGCTAATGGAAGTGATGAATGCCGAGAAATAATTTAAGGAAAACACTGACATGCACCTTGAGTGTCAGACTAGGGGAAGGGGTGTTTAAATTGGCACCTGAAGATTAAATCAAACACTGGATAAGTGAAGGAAGGTTAAAGAAAGGCTACATCAGAAAGAGCAGCTAGTTTGGTTCTAGCATAGTTGGACACAGGGGTTAAATGAAAGAGTGCGCAGCACATACAGTCACTTTAAAGAGGCTTGAGAAGCTGAGTGGTGAGAAGAGATGCTGGTTAGGGTCCAGGTCATTCGGGTAGGAAGTTTGGTCTCTATGCTAATGCACTGGGGATGCTGTAAAGATTTTCAGAGAACATGTAGCCCACCAGCGTTCAATGCCTGTGGTGTATCCTACTTGCCAGTTTCTGACAACCAATAATATCAAGTTATCATGGGGGTCTGTCAAAAAGGGCCAGAAAAACTTTATTAATATAGAATGAATACAGTCTCATCTTTGTACTTGCTATGGATAGTTCCCTAAAAATAACTCTTCTACCTGATCACAGGCGAGTCTGCATGCCAATAACTTCTTCATTGTTCCTAATGATTATGAGATAAATTTTGAAATATCAAATCATAACAGGTGCTTTATTGTGGAAATGAAGCCAGATTGTTCTCCAGATGCTGTCCTCAGAAAGAAAACATGCAAGTCTAATTAAAATGCGGCTTAGGTTATATTTCACTAAGGCTTTACAGTAAGTATTCCTAATAGCTAGGGGCAAAAAGTTCTTACTGGTAATCTATGTTCATACCCTTCTAGTCAGCCTTATGTTTATTTTTAGATATTGAAAGAGCAAGTGAACTTGCAAGAACACAATAATATTTTCTTTAAGTACATAGTATCAACCAATTAATGAATGTTTCAGAAAACTTGTAAACTCCTAAGTATCATAAAACTGAGAAATAAGCTATTCTTTCTCTCTCTGTAGATATAGTGACAAAAATGTTGGGACCAATGCTTATGAAATTAATATAAAATATCAATAAGATGTTGTACTCTGCAGGATAACTGTGACTTTTCTTCACCTTTCTACTTCTTACTGGAGCTAGAATGGAAGGGTGAATATGAATTGTTGCTTTTAAACAGAAGAAGAATATGTTTTCTAGTTGGGCCTTTGCCTGCCCTTCCTCATTACACATACCTGTGTGTGTGCAAATGTGCAAACAGCCAGGTGTTACCTAGGTGACAACTCCATTTTTTTAAATTTTAGAGAAATTTGAGTTATTTCACCTAATATTTTATTAATTCTCAAAAAATACATTTCAAGAAAAGTAATGCATCTTCAGTAAATTATACTATTCAGGAAATATAACTGTCTATCACAAAAATTAAGAGACATGGGAAGGAAAATATGAATATATGTATGTATATGAAATCAGGTAGAAAAAAACACATAAGGGAAAATAAAATGATAGGACTTTGAGGGAGATATGCAGGACAAATACAGTAAAGAAATTGAAACCCAGGAAAAGAAGGGAGGACAGAAAGAGATTCAGAGAGAGGTAGAGAGAGAGAGAGAGAGACAGAGAGAGAGAGAGAGAGAGAGAGAGAGAGAGAAACAGAGAGAGAACCTGGAGGGCTCTGACCTTTCTATCTGTTCTGAGACCATATCATAATAGGCATCCACCTTCTATACAACACTACAGTGAATTCTCTACCATTCAAAGTCATAGCTTTTTAAGATTAAAAATAATTTTATCCTTTCATTAATAAATTTCAAATATGGAATTTTAAAAAACCTTCTCCTATATAAGCATTAAAATTGCTTAGAGCTGGAATTCGACACTAGAGAGAATCATTGCCCCACGCTCATTGTCTGCTGCTCTCTGTGGCACATATTTCCCCTCCTCTGTTGATCAGAAGGGTCTTTGCCCCCACACTCTGGCCCAGAGCCTTTCAGGAGCTGGGTGAGAGCCACATACACAATTTGCCCTTTTTATGCTTGTGCTGTCTCAGAAACCTGTACTTTGCTATTTCCTCTCTAGCTGCAAATGAATAAAACATATGGTGTCCCCAGTATTTTTCATAGTATTCAGTTAGTTATAGGTGCTAAACAAGCATTTTGAGAATATTAAATAAATTAAGAGATGTACTTTTTGTTCCTGCTAAAATAGAAATGCCTCCATTTTATCTTTCTTTATACCAGAGTACTACTGCATTGTGTAAAAATACCACTTTTTTAAAGCAGCTTATCTGTTGATGGGTATATAGGCCATTTCCAAGATTCAGCTAGTATGAATTGTGCTGCTATGAGTATGTAATATGATAGCTTTAATTCTTTTGGGAAGAGAGCTGGAAGAGAAATAGCTGGGTCAAATGGAATTTCTAGTTTTTATTTTTTGAGGAATCTCCATACTAATTTGCATAGTGATTTAACTAGTTCACATTCCCACAAACAATGGGCAAGGGTTCCTGTTTCCTCACATCCTTGGCAGTGTTTGTTATTATTTGATATTTTTTGATAGTCAATCTTTCTGGAGTAAAACTGTGTCTCAGTGTTGTCTTAATTTGCATTTGTCTAATGGCCAGCAATGCTGAATGTTTTTTCATATATTTGTTTGCTGTTTGTAGTTCTTCATTTGTGAAATGTCTATTCATTTCAGATGCCTATTTTTGGACTGGTTTTTTAAATTGAGGTGGGGGTATCTGATATTTTGGAGTTCTTTATATATTGTATGTCTTGGTCCTCTGTCAGAACAATATCTAGAAAAAAATTTTTTTCCATTCTTTTGGTTATTTCCTTAGATGTGCAGAAACTTTTAAATTTGATATGATCCCATTTCTTGATTGTTGGTATTGTTTATTGTTCAATTGGGGTTCTGTTCAGAAAGTCCTTGCCTATGCCTATGTCTTCAAAAGTTTTCCCTATTTTATCTTCCAGCATTTAAGTCTTTCTATTTTAACATTTAAAGCTTTGATCCATTATGATTTTAGTAGAGTACTTGGTGAAATATATGGGTCTAGACTCCATCTTCTGCATGTGGCTATCTGGTTTTCCCAGCACCATTTATTAAAGATGCTATTTTTCCACAGTGTGTGTTTTTGGTTCCTGTGTCACAGATCAAATAGCTAGGCCATTTGTGGACCAGAGTAGAGACATCAAGGCCACACCAGCAAGCTAGCTCAGTCTGGGAAGCAACACCATGTGCAGGTTGCCACCAACCTGGAACAGCCAGACTGTAGCCTCTCCCTGAGTCAGCACTGTTCTCAGACCAGGGGTAGAGAGAACAAGGCCACCCAGCAAGCAAGCCCAGTATGGCAACCAGCGCCATGGGTGAGCTGCCTCTGGATTGGAACAGACAGGCTCCAGCCCCTTCTGGTGCTCTGGTTGGCAAACAGGAAGTACCAACAGCCCCTACCCACCCCCACCTTCTCCTGTAAGCAACAGGCTTATCTGGAAAAACACAGGTTGTAATGATAACTATGGAGGTAAAATGCAATTGGATGCCTGTGGTTCTTTGGTGTTTCACTAGCATTGCCGGTCTAGGGCCAGAGGTCTGATCACAGGTTCAGAAGATAGTGGTATCCAGTGTGACACACCTAGTGGGGATCTCCTTCTGAGGGTTGCAGCCATTGTTGATTCCCTATGGTCTAGTTTTGAAGTCCTATATAATTTCCATTATTTTGTTGGGTTGGGCCTTATTCTCTCTTATTATGTAAGCAAATCTGATGACAGGAGTAGCTATTTCAAAGATAACAAGATAGTTATGGTAGCAATTTTGGATTTACTATTGGCTTATTTTGAAGTCTTTATTACATTCATTGTTTTGTTTTTATTGTTTCTATTCTATTCTATTCTATTCTATTCTATTCTATTCTGTTTGAGTTTTACTATGTCCAAGGTTATCTGCAGCTATGTTGAAGACTTTAAAAGGTATTATGGTAACTACTGTTGATTTTGTAATATTTTGAAGTCCTATATCTCTTACACTGGTTTATTTTGATTGGTTTTATTGCATTTTATCTTTTTTAAAAAAAGATCAATATCTAAGTGCCTGGGATTGTTATTTCTTCCTCTGCAACTTGAGATCATACTGTTAAGTGAAGTAAGCCAGACACATGGTCTTAAATATCACTTGGTTTCTCTAATATGAAAATAGAGAGAAAGAGATAAAGGGGAGACGGGAAATCACAAAACAGAATATCAATAGATAGGAAGCAGGGAGATCTTCAAATGGATAGAGAACAAGAAAGGGAGAGAGGAGAAAAAGGGGATAGAAATAAGAATTGAAGGGAAAAATGACTCAAATAGAGCTGTTGCAGATTGAAAGAAAACCAAAAATTAGAAAGAACAAAGAGGGACAGGAAGGGTAGTGGATGGAAAAGAGGGGAAATAAAGAACTTGGAAGTCTTATATGCACATCCTGACCCCCGTGGTAATTGTAACCATTATGTACTACAAACATGTACTAATAAAATGTTCCAATAAGGCTAGGACACATTCTGTGACTTCTGCTGGCTGCACGCTGCAGGAGAAGGACTCTGGGAGGCCCTAAAGCCACGCAATGAAACTGTTGGAATCCTCTGCCGCACCACGGAGGAAGCCGAACAGCAGGAAACTGGGTCTCTTGAAGAATCTACAGATGAGTCTGAGTAATTGAAAAGAAGTATTTTAGAGAAAGCAGCATCTTGGCCTGTC